>BTPG01000004.1:173168461-173283461 GCA_036245525.1 Semisulcospira habei
TTTGCAGATTTAAAAAGTTGCTATTTCTGAAGCCGGAAGCTGTGGAAAATAAAGATTAAACTGAATTGACGAGTTTACATCCTAACAAACGCAACTGCCCATAAATTACCTGAATATTATTCCGACAAATACCTGTTTAACTGTTTTCACGAAGAAGACTTTTTTTTTTTAAACTCTGGAACTGCCACATTATTCTGATCAACGTGAACATTTCCTTAACTCATTTAGCCCCGACTCAACACAGCAAGATATGGATCGACCATACTAGTTCAAGGGTGGTGCCAGGATAGCTTGGCGCCCATGGGCGCCAAGACTATGATATTTTGGCACCATCCTTGACCTATCATGGTTGATCTTTCTTTTTAATTGTAATGCAGTCTTCAGAGGATAACTCCAATATGTAATTCGTACATTGAACACAATGGGTTAACCCTTCGGCTATCGTTGGCGCTGTTTGTTGAGGTGAGCGCTACCGACAGTCAAAGGATGAAGAGATTTGAGTCCAGGGGTCAGTTGCACGAGCGAGCTTAGTCCTGCACCAGCCACTAAGCTTAGTGACTGGTGCAGGACTAAGCTCGCTCATGCAACTGACCCCAGAGACCTTTGGACAGCCCTTGCCGCGTTTATAATCAACCTCAACAGCCGTGACATTAAAATCTAAATAAGGCCGTATCACACTGATTCGCCCGCACAATTTCCATTTAGCTTTATTATAACGTCATAGCGGTGTTTCCTTTTATAAATACGAAAAAATCGCGGACAATGTCGTTTAGCGGCAGGAAACTCAGCAGATATTTTAGTCATGACATCTCATTTCAGCCCACATGCGCAGCAGAAGGCGCCTTTACACACCCTTAATGTCAGAAATTGTTCTTGGTGTGACTATCGATGGTGATAGACACAAGGGAAGATTTAAATTAACGACGTATTGCAGGCAATAAAGGATTAATTGTTCGCAAATTCTCCTTTATAAATGTCCTCATAATGTCTTTCTTCTGCACAAGAGGACCACTTGATAGTAGCTGCGAAGTTTGAATGTCGTAAATTCAGACTTTTCCGTCTGCGGCTCTACTTCTCCTTGGCTACCACGTTGAATGCAAATGGCGGCAGGCACACTTCCGTTGTGTGTGCCTACTCACGTAGCTCGTAAAAAGAAGGGTAATAGAAACGTCTTAGTTGAGGCAATACAAACTGAAGTTTAGCTAATCCTGGAGCGCGTCGCTTTAAAGGGAGAGTATAACATTAATTTGAGTCGGTGTCGCGGGGGTGGGGACATATTGGCTGATAACAAACACGTTTCACCCAAGCCCACGGACGTGTTTTTTCCCCCCAAGGCTGCTCTACACCCACTCCATCTCCTACCATCTGCTGGAGACATAGAGTCACACGACCCCCTAAAAGCTGCAGCAGGTATAGTGGTCACATTTAACTCTTTCTCTGCCACTGTGGAAGCAGATTTTCCCCCCGCAATCTTTGTTAACTCTACGTCAAAGATCCACAACCGTCCAAACAACATGGGTACAAAAAGATCTCAGCAAGAGGCATAGATCCCCATGAGCCCCCGCATCTGCGGGGGCTCATGAGGATCTATGCCTCTTGCAGTTGGATCGTGGTCACTTTTTCCTTGGCAGTCAAAGGGTTAAGCCCTCACGATCCACCTGTTCGACACCACAATGTAGCTCAGTTCTTTGTCATTATGTACCTGTGTGTGTGTGTGTGTGTGTGTGTGTGTGTGCGTGTGTGTGTGTGTGTGTGTGTGTGTGTGTGTGTGTGTGTGTGTGTGTGTGTGTGTGTGTGTGTGTGTGTGTGTGCGTGTGCGTGTGTGTGTGCGCGCGCGTGTGTATTGCAGAATCCGTTGTTTCTCTGGTTTTATGACCCCCTTCATTCCCACTATTTGTAAAGCGCTTAGAGCTTATTTAAGGATAAGCGCTATATAAGTAGCCATTATTATTATTATTATTATTATTATTATTATTATTATTATTATTATTATTATTATTATTATTATTATTATTATACTGAGGCATTCCGGCTTGGGGGTTAGTTGAACGACAGCGGCGTCGAAAAAAGTTCTAAGTGTACACCGGGGTACACTCAGCTTGCATCTTTTTCGTCATCCATGGTCAAGATGACCCTCCACGGGTCGAGGGAAACAGACGCACTGTTGTAGGTCGGTGGGTAGTGCTGGATTGGCTTAATAACGTCTTTCTGCAAAACGATGCCAGGACTGAAATAACTGTCGGTCCGGTTTTGCGACTTCGCACAACATAACACTGGAAATGTTGTTAGCCCGGCTCTGCTCAGACGCAGTGCCTTTTCAATGGGCAAAAGGCCATCGGGCCCCCCTCGACCGCCGTTGGCCTGCACACGGCTGTGTGCGGGCCAACAACGGCCGACGTCGGCCCGATTGACACGACAGGAAGAAGGAGAGGCCGAAGAGGAAAGAAGCTGATGCAACTATGGATTAGCATTAGTATTGTTAGTACTAGTATTATCAGTATAAGTATTAGTATTATTACTAGTATGACTTCACTTTTTCACCATGACAAGATATGAAGCGAATTGTTTTTTTTTTTTTGTTGTTTTTTTTTGTTCGTCTATTTTGAAATATTAACCCGTTTAGCCGAGAAAATCTGAACACAGTGACCAACCGCAAGAGGTATAGATCCTTATGCGCCCTCTTGCTGACACCACTTTGAATCGAAAGTAAGGCACTCTGGGCGGCGGACGACTTCTATCCAGTGAGCAAAGGTCGTCGGGCCCACGACGGCCGCAGTGGGCCCGCGCACGGCTGTGCGCGGGCCCACTGCGGCCGTCGTGGGTCCGAAGACGTTTTGCTACTGGGGTAAGGGCTTCGGGTATAAGTGTGTACGAGGTTTTCCGAGCACGCAGCTCCCATATGGAACTGTATACTGAAATGAGCCAGCGGATATGCTGCGCTGATAGGTATATTTCAGACGGAAGATGAAATTGTAGGTGGGCGTGTGGTTTTATTGTGTCCCTTACTGTTGATCGTCAGAGACAAGGCAAACTTATTTGCCGATATTGGCAGCCCTCATCAAATATGCAGCAACAGCCACAGGGCAGAGAAGACCGATATATCAGGTCCCGATCGCGGTTATGGTCCTTGGAAGGACCCGGATTTGTGTGTGTGTGTGTGTGTGTGTGTGTGTGTGTGTGTGTGTGTGTGTGTGTGTGTGTGTGTGTGTGTGTACACGAAACCACTCAAATGAGTGACTTTCTTTACCATCCTTATGCAAAATGGGTGTGTGTAAAATTCTGGGTGACCAAGTCAGGCACCCATTTTTTCTGAGGGTTGTTTCTGCATTATCTTTCATTCAAAAGTCAGAAAAAAATATCAAAATAGCATGTCCCCATTTCCCCAGATTTACTTCATGTTGTGTTTTTGCGATGCCCTGAGCCTGTGTGTTGACACGGAAGCGAGTGTTTTCAGATCAACTTGATGATCGCTGATTGGTTAGCTCAACACCGATGAACGGAGTTGTTTCCCTTGCCCTTCCTAAAACGTCTTTTGTCCCCTGCCTGGCCGTCCTTTACGTTTGCAGAGGTACTTTATGCAATATTTCTTAGTTAAAAGCACGCCCAAATGTACTTGTTCAGTGCAGTTATTTAACTGAGAGATGCCTCCAATCCCCGATACCCGTTTGGCCCAGAAAAATAAGGCGTCTGCTTCGGCCGTGGCTCGGTCCGTGTCTGCCTCTCTGACCATTGAGTCTTGTAGTAAATGATAATAGAACCCCACGATTTTAACAAAAGCTTTCTTCTTCAATGAAAGGAATTCGTTCAATAACACCATTACACGCGATTTTGTTTCTTTTTTTCTGACATGTGTGATTGTCAGTGATCGAAAAGTAACTTGACACATGCATGCACAGTATGAGTTGACTTTAAAAAAAAAAAGGCGCCAGATTTCACTCCTCGTTCGCAAAACTGCCTCGCGATTCGAAGAACAAATGTCCACAAACAGATCTTTCGGATTGTGCAACTGAAGTGTCGCTTTTTACTGTGTTACCAGTTTTTAGTTCCCAGGGTCACCCTGGTCAGCCCCACAGGGTGGGTTTTTCTCTCTATTCTGGGGCATGTGTTTCTGTCTACCCTTTGTCCATTCACCTGTATTTGCCTTTTTTAAACTCTCCCTACTGTCTGCACTGCCTGTAGCTCTTGATATTGGATGTGTGTTGCTAAATGGTCTTAGCTTTATTTAGGCCATATGTGTTAGGTTTATTTAACGTATTTGACCAGCTGGCGACATACATTCAATGTTCTGTTTAGGTGTTTTTTTCACAAGCAGTGCAGACACGTCAGTCCTGAGAAAGCCGTGTTGCTGTCGGGACGTTAAGCAATGTACAATCAATCTGATTCAAAATGTCAATTGGTTTACATGGTTGTATTGGACATGTTTGCAGCAACACCGTTTTGGTCACACCGGCTCAGGACTTTCTGCACACACCCAGCGCCGGATGGCAGCAGGATGTCCAAACCCATCGGGATCTATGGAAGTGGACAAGCACGCCCCTTCCTGGCACATGACCAAGACCCATGGCAAAATTAGTCAGCTGCAGCATCATAGCCCCCCAGCCTCTGCCACAGAGGGTGCGTCTGATAGGAGGGTGCATGGACGGCAGCGGAATGCTCCCAATTACAAACTGGTAAGTAAAGTGATTCTATGATCATCTTCATTTTATTGGCTGGCGTGCGAAGCAAAAGTGAGTTTATGTTCTGGGCCACTGGTCGTCCGTCCGTCGTCCATGGTAAACTTTAGCTCATTCTACCCCAACACCAAAATCCTTAAATTTTGCCCCTGTCCTCTCAAGACCCCATTGCAGCGCAGGACACAGATCGACCATGATAGTTCAAGGGTGATGCCAGAATAGCTTGGCGCCCGTAGGCGCCAAGCTATTCTGGCATCACCTTTGAACTATCATGGTCGATCCTTATCCTGCTGTGGTGTGTCTGGGGTAGAATGAGTTAACGGTGGCATTTTCTCGGAGACTATTCAAGCCACATTCTTGGCCCAAGGATACTTTGTGGCAAGACCTTTTTAAACATGCCAATTTGAGTGACCTCTCTCAAAGGGTCACGCAGGGTTGACAAATGTGTGAAAACTGCTTGCATTTTCAGAAAACGTGAATTTTGCTGCTGCTGCAGAAGCCAGCCCTCGTCACTGAGGTCACACATATGTAAATCGGTCATACACGGGATTACTCTTTTTATTCTTGTGCAAGGCCCCTTAAACCAAAATTGGGCTGTTTCTGTCCTAATGCAGCTTTGGTTTCAATCTTTCTTTCTTTCTTTCTTTTTCCAGTTGGCAAATGGAGCCTGGGATAGACCTAAGACTGAGAGTAGTGCCAGCGCATCGCAATACGAGGGCAGTGATGACGAGGAGTTTGTTCCTGGCTCGAGCTCACCGGATTCAGAGGGTGTGTCCGCATCAATTGCTGGGATCTCTGACATAAACAGTATTGTATCGACTATGTTAGATTTCATCAAAGTGGCAGGTTCGGGGTGGCCAGGTGTCGATGACGCTAGTACCAGCAAGGTGCAGTGTGCTTTAGGGGGTGGCAATGAGAATGTGGATAGGCAGAAGGAACATGATGCTGGGGGTGTGGAAAGAGCACTTACAGAAGAAACAGGTGTGCACGTGTCGCAGAGAGGGAAAGGAAAGTACAAATGGGACAAGAAACATGCATGCAAATTGTGTGGCAAGCTTGTCTTGAAAATGAGCACGCACTTACAAGATGTCCATGCAGATGAGGCAGACGTTGCTAAAATTTTGTCGATGAAAAAAGGGACCAAGCAGAGACGTCGAGCATGGATCAGACTACAAGATGAGGGTGATTACATGCTTAACGTTGCTGTTCTTGAAAACAAATCCGGATGTTTGATTCCTAAGTATCGCACCAAAACTAGTAAGGTAGACGACCTTCTCGCCTGTAGCCATTGCAAAGGGCTCTATCAAAAAAAAGCTGATCTATGTACACTCAAAACGTTGTTGTCAGAAACCAGGAGGGTTTCAGATCACTCAGAGAGGGGAGGCGGCGCGCCGTAGTCGCCTAATGCTTCCAATACCCTTAGACGTTGAATTTTCCTTCTATCACAAGGTCTTGGCCAGACAGAGAGATGATGAGATAAGCCGTCTCATCAGAACTGACCCCTTGCTTCTTGAGTATGGAAAGAGATTATTTGACCGCAGGGACATTGAAGAACACACGGCTGGACAAATCAGCTCCAGGATGCGGGAGTTATGGAGACTATTAAAGATTATCAGAGTGAGGTCAGAAATGAAAATCGCAAGTTTAAATGCTGTGATCAATTCAGCTAGCTTTGATCATGTTGTCCTGGCTGTAAAAGAGCTAGCAGATTTTGATGAGGACACACATCAGTTCAAAAAAGGCAATCTCGCAATGCACATAGGCCATGCTTTGAAAAAGTGTTCACAGATCAAACAGTCACAGGCATCCAAACAGCTTGGGCAGGGTTCAGACGACAGGTGGCGACAGGAGCTCTCTGAGGCGCAGCGGTTTGACTCTGTCTTCAACGGGGACTGGTATGATTGTGTGTCCGCTACAGCAGCCCAGTCGGTCGGGAAAATGACCATGAACAAACCCAAGCTGATCCCATCATGTGAAGATGTGAGGAAGGTCCAACAGCTTCTTGAGACAAGGATGGTTTCGGAAGATTATCCGACAGTGGTTAAAGCAACTCTTTGTGCTGTATCACTTTTCAACCGAAAACGAGGGGGAGAAGTTCAGAGACTGAAGGTGTCAGACTTCCAGAATGCTAAGATTGGATCGATCACCAATCAAGACATCTTGAAAGGTCTCACAGAGGTTGAGAAGAAAATGGTGAATCATTTTCAGCGAGTGGAAATCAGAGGCAAGTTTAATAGGAGTGTTCCCGTTTTGCTGACGAAGAAGATGATGACAACTGTGGACAGAATCCTTCAAATGAGGCAATCAGTGCCAGCTCTTGCTGATTCCCAGTACATCTTTGCCACACCTTCTGGTCAGAGGCCTTACAGAGGCCATGATGTTCTGAAGGCCCATGCCCTAGAAGCACGGGTGTCATACCCAGCCATGTTCACATTTACTCAGTTGCGGAAGCAGGTTGCAACTTTGGCTCAGTCAATGGCCATCTCGGAGTTAGACCAGGATCAGCTGGCAGATTTCCTTGGTCATGATATTCGGATACATCGCCATATCTACCGCCAACCTCAAGACGTCCTTCAAAAGGCAAAAGTGGCAAAGATTCTTCTGTCAGTCAACAATGGGATGACAGATTTTGAGAGTTGCATTAGAGCTCAGCTGGGCGATGATGAAGAGATTGACTTTGACAATGAAGACACATCAGAAACTGGCAGAGAGGTCTCGGGGGGAACAGCACCTGTGAATGAAGCAAATAGCAAGTCACAGGAATCAATGAGCATGACGGAGAAAAGACATCCAGAGCCTGATGACAATCTAGATAGTTTTGATGATGACAGTACTGCGTCAGCTCCTGTTCGAAAGAAAGCTAGATTTACAAGGAAACGATGGGGGAAGCTGAAGAGAAAGCTGTTCAAACTCGTTTCAAGACACACCTCGTCACGAACAAACTTACTGGAAAGGCCGAGATACAGCACGCAATGGCCGAAGAGCCTGCACTTAGACATAGGCGCTGGACAAACATTAAGGATTACGTCCGCAACAGACTGAAAAAGTTACAAAAGAAATGAATTGAGGTTCCCCGCCACTCGCGGCATTTTCGGTTTCATACAGATCTATTACAAGAGTGTTATTATTGGGGTGGTTTCAGCATGTTTAGCCTGCTTTTTTTTTTATCTGATGGACGCCTGGATCATTTGTATACTGTATAACCTTTCGATTTGCAAAACGAAACAGCCGGCTGGGGACAAAAGACAATAATAAGATAAGAAAACCATTGACAACGTAAAGATTTATTACAAGAGTGTTATTATGGGGGTGGGGGGGGGGGGGTTGCTCTGCCTGGATCATTTTTGTATACTGCATTCCATCCATTTAAAAATCTGCAAACGGAAGAAGAATGGTTGGTTGGGGGACGAAAGACAATAATAAAGGCTGAAGTTTCAAGTGATTTCTTATGTTGTCAGTTAATTAATTAACGTCAGTGTTCTGTTCTGTCATTTTAACTCATTCTACCCCAAGACCGGAATCCCCAAATGTTGAAGTCGTCTTCAGAAGACTGCGTTGCAGTGCAGGACACAGATCCACCATGATAGTTCAAGGGTGATGCCAGAATAGCTTGGCGCCATATGGGCGCCAAGATATTCTGGCATCACCCTTGAACTATCATGGTGGATCTTTATTTTGCTGTGGTGTGTCTGGGGTAGAATAAGTTAAGTGTTAGTTTCTTCAGTGTTCTCTTCTGTCATTTTAACTCATTCTACCCCAAGACCGGAATCCCCAAATGTTGAAATCGTCTTCAGAAGACTGCGTTGCAGTGCAGGACACAGATCCACCATGATAGTTCAAGGGTGATGCCAGAATAGCTTGGCGCCTTATGGGCGCCAAGCTATTCTGGCATCACACTTGAACTATCATGGTGGATCTTTATTTTGCTGTGGTGTGTCTGGGGTAGAATAAGTTAAGTGTTAGTTTTTTCAGTGTTCTGTTCTGTCATTTTAACTCATTCTACCCCAAGACCGGAATCCCCAAATGTTGAAGTCGTCTTCAGAAGACTGTGTTGCAGTGCAGAACACGGATCCACCATGATAGTTCAAGGGTGATGCCAGAATAGCTTGGCGCCCATAGGCGCCAAGCTATTCTGGCATCACCCTTGAACTATCATGGTGGATCTTTATTTTGCTGTGGTGTGTCTGGGGTAGAATAAGTTAAGTGTTAGTTTCTTCATCTGGGTCTTTTTCTCTTTCATATTTTTCCACACTTTTTGACCCGCATCATACTGAGGCTAAAAGCTTCAAATTTGTTCACTGCCATAATTCTATGCAAGCTACATTACAGTACTTACAGATGAGGACATAGACCAATGGCTTTAGTTCAAGGGTGGTGCCACAATAGCTTGGCGCCTAGAGGCATCAAGCTATTCTGGCACTAACCCTTGGACTATTTCAGTCACACTTGTTGCACACACTGGTGTATTCCGAATGATAAGGGCTAATATTCAAAATGCTCTGTTGCTGTTTGTCTGAAACTCCAGAGTACCCAAAACCCAAAAAAAGTCCTTTAATTTCCAGAATTCATCATGTTGATTCTCACATAAATGCCATGATAAACTGTTTTGCTTCAGAAGGACAAAACGCAGCAATGTATAAAAGATTTCCTCTGTAAAAATCATAATCGAAAGGTTACGGGCCAGTGTTTATTGAATTTTGCACCATACAATGTTAAAAATGTTAAAGCACACATACACATTAAGTTGGAAAAAAACATTAATGTGAAAAAGAAGTATTCCATGAACTTGACCTTATTACAGACGCCTACTGTTGTGAAGACACCCATTTTGACTGTAATGACAGTTTTTGTGTGTGAGAGGCACCCACATTATTGGTAGAAACCCATTTTTTTCCCATCTAGTGGCTCTGTTTCTAGAAAATGTCTATTTTATTTTAAGTTATAGAGCTTAGTTATAAGGTGAGTTCTAAACATTCGCATCAATTCCAGAGCCCTAGAATAAATAGAAATATGGGAACCCATTTTGACATAAAATGGTAGGTAACCCACTCTGACGCTTTCGTCCCCATGTGTGTGTGTGTGTGTGTGTGTGTGTGTGTGTGTGTGTGTGTGTGTGTGTTGTGTGTGTGTGTGTGTGTGTGTGTGTGTGTGTGTGTGTGTGTGTGTGTGTGTGTGTGTGTGTTTACTTCAGGTAATGAGAATGGTGTAAAAATCATTTTATCTTAATCTCACCGTGTTAAGCCGGTGTCACATGAAACATGGATCTCACGACAGATCGATCGGGGCCACTTTAGCCCGGCGCGATCTGGAATCAGCTTGGCGTGCGTGAGAGTAATCTTACGCATAATTGTCACGCCAAAAACTATCCTAGCTCAATTTAGCGTGAAAATCGTTTTTGGCTTAATTGTGACATCAATGCAACTCCGGCTCAATTTGGCGCGAGTCGTTTTGGCGTATGTGCTACATATACCCGCACGCAAACTTGTCACACCAAAACGATCCTGGCTCAGTTTGGCGTGAGAGATAGTCATTTCTGCGTGTTACTCTCGCACGGCATAACTGTCAAACCAAAGCGACACTGGCTCAATTTGGCGTGAGTAATTTTTACGTGTTACCGTCCTCACAGTAACAAAAAACAAACAAACAAAACAACAACAAAAACAACCAAACAAAAACAACCAAAGAACACACACAAAACAACAACAAAAACCCAAACAAACAAACAAACAAACTTGACAAACCAACGAACGAACGAACGAACAAACGAACGAACTTAAAATAAAACCCCAGACCAATATTGATATCGAAAGAAACTCTGGAAAGACTTCTGATGAAGCGCGTACGGAACTTTCCGAGCCCAGAGATCCCATCTTGCCCGAACTGAACTGAACTGAACTGAACTGAACTGAGCTGAACCGTCCTAATCCGTCACTTTCATGCTAATGTAACCTGGTGTAATTGTTATTTCGGATTGTGCTAAGCGAAAAAAAAAATTTGCTATGAAAAAAAAGGGAAAAACAGAATAAAAGAAAAGAAAATAAACAAGATGAGGATTAATTTTCATCCCGAAGTCTACCGTATTGCTCAGATGCGTTTATCTTTTAGGAACATTCAGGGTTTTTCATATTTTTAGGCGTATTATGCTGATCCATTTCCCTCCTCTCTAAGCTAATCTGATCAACACACACGTCGGCGCACACAAATAAAGACGGACACACGGCGCTTCCGCCAGGAATCCATCTCCATCAACTCTAACCCACCCTCTGATCCACATACACTGGCACACAAAAATAAAGACGGACACACGGCGATTCCCGCCATTCGTAAGCTCCGTGGTCTGGCGTAGCATAGCTATTCTGAAGAAGAATAATAGCACGAGTAGCGAAATGACGTCACTCCAAGCTTTACGTCAGTCATGGCATCATTAGTCCAACGACGCTGTGTTCATAGTGAGGACTTGATGTTATACGTCACTTATCGCAGTACTAACATTTCACGTTTCAGAGAATCAACTTTGCAATTTTCTTGCGGATTTTCACGCCTAGGGCTTAAAGGTCACAATTTGACCTAATCCTACCCCAGCAGGCTTTTGCAAACACCGTTCACGAAAAATCATGAATTTAATTTAAAATTAATGAGAAGATAGGTTGTTTTTTTCGTAAAAGAAAAATTAAAGTTATGTTAGCTGTTTTACAAATGACTCGTAAAAAGTGGTGCAGAACATTGTCTGATTTTCACACCTAGGGCATACAGGTCACAATTGACCTACTCGTACCCGACAGCCGAGACAAACTGTAGGCTTATGTAAATACCGTATACAAAAAATCATGCGATTATTAATGAGAAGATTTTTTTTTCGTAAAAAAGATTCAATTGTTTTAAAATTAACCCATATAATTCGTGAAATGAATCCCCAAAGCGTGAAAATATATTTTTTCAAACATATTTAATTATCACTCAAACGGGTTGTAGAGGTACAATGCTGGTTAACGAACTCATGCAATATCTCCCTGTTATCTAGCTATACGTAAAATATCTAGTAAAAATAAGAAAAATTACAGACTCCAGTATGGATCAACCGGTTTTTTTGTGAAACGGTCATTTTCTCGCCAATGAGCATCTTGATAAAAAAAAAATTGATAAAAAGGTTCCGAGATAATTCTTTTAGGGACAATATCCTAAAATTTCAAGCTTGTCCGTCCTCAAACGCGGGCTCTAGTCGCTGTCACATCCTCACACACACACACACACACACACACACACACACACACACACACACACACACACACACACACACACACACACACACACACACACACACACACACACACACACACGCACACACACACGCACACACATACACACACGGCGCTTGGCGCCAAAAAGACGTTCTCTAGCAAGGTTTGCGTAACTAGACGTGACGTCATTTTTATCGTGTTACTTCTTTGCCAGAATTTATGCGCCTCACGCCAAAAAGTCATGTGCATGCTCCGGAATGCGCTTCGACCCAGCCCCTTTTCAAAGTCTACCGTATTTTCTATACGCCAGACCCCCCCCCCCCCCCCACACACACACACACACCTCCCCCCCCCCCCCCCGAAAAAAAAAAAAAAAGAAAAAAAAAAAAAAGAAAAGAAAGAAAGAAAAGATTTAAAAATGGACGGTGCAAAGTGCGTGCACAACGAGAAACTGGCATGTGTTAAAGAACAGCCGAGCATCAACTGTGGGCCGGGAGTTTTCAATGCCCCCCCCCCCCCCCCACCCACCCCTCCTCCCCCCCTCCCCCACACAAATCGCCATGCCAATTGTGTCGCAAAACAATTCGAACACACTACTCTCCCGTCGTAAACTTTCGAGAAAATGTCAAAACGTTAACCCATGGCGACCAGCAGGGGGAGTGGTGTCTCTGAAGCCATCATCACCTGACAAAATGCAAGAGGCATAGATCCTCATGAGCCCCCGCACTTGCGGGGGCTCATGAGGATCTATGCCTGTTGCACTTGAAAGTGTGTTTGTTTGTGAGCCTACACCTCTTGCAGCTAAAATGTTCAGAAGAGACTGCAATAACAGCGAGTGCAAAACCAATATTTTCTCGTCTGTTTAAATGTGACACGGAACGCCTGCTTTTATTGCAAAATTGCCTGTTGCAAATGTCACTTAGGCGATTATTCTCAGCTCCAGAATCAGTTACATCCTGAAGTTTTAAAATAATTTGAAAATGCACCCCCCCCCCCAAAAAAAAAAATAAAAAAATAAATAAATAAAAAATAAAAATAAAATAATAATAATAAATAAATAAATAAATAAATTTAAAAATAAATAATAATAAATAAATAATAATAAATAAAATAATATATATATATTTTTTTAAACGGCAGAAAGCCTTTAAGCCTCAATTGAAAAGGGGGGTAAAATTTATATTGAAAACAGCCCCCCCCCCAACCACAAAATCTTCCACGTTTGCTTACAGTCGCACTTTGCAAACATTAAAAATAAAATGCATTTGAACCCCCTGTAACCTCTTCGCGGCCAGGGCATGTCAAACCTAATTAACCCCTTGACATGCAAGAGGCACTCAAAATTCCAAAACATTCCCCCGAGTCGCTAGGGTTCACACCGGTCTTTGCCTCTTCCTCGTGTCACTTATATCCGTGTTCACCACGGCGGGAGCTTGGTCAAGGTGTGATGGATTTCAAGGCATTTCATTCACGGGTCCCCAACAACGAAGGGATTAACTCCTTCACTGCCAGCGGACGCAAAATCGGTGTTTCCGAAGTCGTCGTCAATTCGACGCCAAGGATTCCCAGCCGTCAAACGAACACGGGCAGAAAGTGGTCTCAGCAAGAGGCATAGATGCTCATGAGCCCCCGCAGGTGCGGGGGCTCATGAGGATCTATACCTCTTGCACTTGGGTGGCGTTCAATTTTTTTTTTCTCTCGGCAGTGATAAAGGGGGTTAACCTTTCGCGATATTAATGTCAAAGCATCGTGGACGTCTGCGCACACGGAAGTAATCCGTGATGTCAACTGAAGGCTGTCGGAACGGTGGCAGCAGCTGCAAGTCTTTATCAGTACAGAATTTCAGGCCGATGATAATTTGTATGTTTAACCTTAAGAAACTTGTTCGAGGCAATTAAGGGGTAATAACTTAGACCGCGCAATATCTCTTTTGTAACTGTTCTATTGCGTCTTAACTCATTGTGCCCGAGAAAATACCCCACATTTTGGAGTTATCCTCTGAGGACTGCATTACAATTCAGGAGATAGATCGACCATGATAGTTCAAGGGTGGTGGCAGAATAGCTTGGCGCCTATAGGCGCCAAGCAATTCTGCCACCACCCTTGAAGTATCATGGTCGAGCCATATCTTGATGTGGTGTGTGGCGGGCAGAATGAGTTAAATAGTGCAGGAAGCAAACGCTGTGTGTGTGTGTGTGTGTGTGTGTGTGTGTGTGTGTGTGTGTGTGTGTGTGTGTGTGTGTGTGTGTGTGTGAGTAACGCATGATTGTCCGGAGAACGCTAGGTCAAAATAATTATTCACTGTGTCGACGAAACAAGCGCAATTTTGACCTGCCGGAAATCGTCTGTTAAAACTTATGAAGTCTGAATGTCGTAAAATGGAAGACTTTTCTGCTCTTTTCCTCCTTTGCACGTATAAGAATTCCACCGTCTATCATCATGAGGCATAAAAAAAAACTTTAAAAATATATTTTGAGTCATTAACCCGTCGCCTGTCTGTTGCGACTTTGGTTCTGCAGGAATCACCTCCACCAAAGTCGCTAACGACACCCGAAGGGTTAACTTTCCTGGCAATTAGGAAGCTTTTGAGAAAATGTGACATTGTGACATTCTGAATTCAGCACTAGTCCGAATAAATGACAAAGAATGAGAAAACACACTAATGCGTCGGTGTTCCATTATACGTTGAGTAGTATGTGACCTTACACCGCAATAAACCACAGACGAAATATAATCCTTTATGAAAATTGATGTGAAGTCTCAAACTCGCCGCTCCCCCCCCCCCCCCCCCCTCCGCTTAAAAAAAAAATTCTCCACTAGGGAGGAAAGGTCTGACAATGTGTTGGATCCCTTCCCTCCCCTCCCCCCCCCCCCCCGGGGGTGGGGGTGGATAACTGATCCGTGCCTGAGCTCGCCAAAGCGTCATGAACTACCAACATCCGTAACAACCGGTAACCAATACCCAGTGCGCAAGAAGTCAAAGGGCCGACGTTGCTCGCAGTGGGCCCGCTCACTGTCGTGCGCGGGTCCACTGCAAGTGACATCGGCCCGAGGACCTTTTCCGCTCCGAGTAGGCCGTGGCTCATGGACTGTCTTGTTAAAAGCGCTTCATATTGGCATGGAGTTATTGCTGACATCTTGTTTGCGCGAGCGTAACTGACCTTTAACTTTCAAAGAGCGCGTGTGTATACTGGAACATTAACTTATTAACTCTATTAAAGCCACGGTCGCATTTCCGAAACTTTCGGAGGCATTGTCTAACGACTATGTACCAGCTGTAGGAGATGGATTGATTATGATAATTCAAGAGTAGTGCCAGATCAGCTTGGCGCCTGCAGGCGCCAAGCTCATCTGGCACTACTCTTGAATTATCATGATCAATTCATCTCCTGCAGTAGTATCCCGGGGATACGTGGGTTAACCCTATTTGTCCATCAGTTTTAGCAGCAACAACAGATCGTAGGAAGAAGCGGGGAGGGGGGGGGGAGTGGGGAGGGAGCGAGGCATCCTTGGCTTCACCCCCCTCCCAAAATAAAAAAAATAGAGCGGGTGGGTGGGTGGTGGGGGGAGGGGCAGAATATCCCCTGCCCCCCCCCCCCACCCCCAATATTTGGGAAGAAAACAATTGTTGGAAGAAAAATATTTTTGTTAGAAAAACTGTTAAATGAATAGCCATATTTTCTCATTGTTATTATCCGTTAGCGAGATATTTTGGGAGAAGAAAATAAACATTTCAGGCACGGTGACCACCCACCCCCCCCACCCACCCCCACACACACATACACCTCCCGAATGAAACATGTCTTCCTACGTCTTCCAACGCCACTGATGTACCGATGGTTTCAGGCACAAACGCGATTTCACTCATTCAAGGCCAGCTGCACCCGCATAAAGCCGCGTATCCGAATTTGCGGCTTGCCTTGAATGAGTTAACCCCGACACTGCCAGCAGACACACATTTGTAGATCAGTAGTTGCAATCGCTCAGAAATTTCAACGTCAAATAATCGCACTCATCTAATGCGGCTATAAATGTGGACAAAGAGCGTCACCCAAAGCCGAAAACCACCCACCCAGCAGCAGGAGGCAGAGAACTTCATGTGTCCCGCATCTGCGGTAAGTTAGTGCATAGGCGGGGGCACATGAGGTTCTTTGGTGGTTCTCGCATTTTCCTGGCACTAAAAGCAATACGACATTCTCTACCTCTAATAATAACAATAATAATAATAATAATAATAAAGGAGATTTGTTAAGCGCTTATTCTAAAAGTAGCTCTAGCGCTGATACAATGAAAAGGCTAACAGCTTACACGCACACACGCACACAACAAACGCACACGCACAACATACGCGCACACACACACACACACACACACACACACACACACACACACACACACACACACACACACACGCACACACACACACACACACACACACACACACACATACACACACGTGGCAGTGGTGATGAATTGTGCATGGCTGGGGAAACGGACCAGTAAAAGGCAGCATTGTAGACGTGGGTTTCGAGAAGTGATTTGAATGAGGAGAGCATTTGACAGTTACGGACAGGGGTCGGGAGGCTGTTCAAAGTGGCGGGGACAAGATGGGAGAAGGCACAACTGCCACGTGTTTTATAATTGAAATTGGGAAGGCGAAATTTACGTGTCAGAGGAAGAGCGGAGGGTGCGAGATGGAGTATACAGATGGAGTAAGTCAGAGATATAGGCAGGAGAACGGTCAGGCTGATAGAGTTAAAGCACCTCTACCTCTACAGACAGTTAGACAGGAAAAAGAAAAAAAGCTAGGTCAGGTAGTGTCAGACAAGATGAGACAAGGCGAGACGAGACGAGTCGAGATGAGAGAAGAGACGAAATGACACGAGGCCAGTAAGCAAAACAAGACAAGGTGAGATTATTATACTGGTCTAGACAAATGCCAAACAGTCAAATGGCACGCTGTGTATATTGCGTCAGTCTGTTTACCCCCTCATCGTCATCGGCCATGAATATTGTCTCAAAATCGCCAGCAGATCAACGCCTGCTAACCCTTTCGAACCCAGTAGTCCATGAGCCAGAGCTAATTACCGTGCATCCCTCCCCAATCCCCCACTACTCAGTATGAATGGATTCAAAATATAGCTTAGTATGTCCTGCGATATGGTTATGCCAATTTGCCATGTTCCCATAAATTCCCTAGGAACACTCACCAGAAGTATAGCAAATTCTGTTGACTGTGTGTGTGTGTGTGTGTGTGTGTGTGTGTGTGTGTGTGTGTGTGTGTGCCTTAACACAATCTTGCCTGGTTTCTGAATGAATTCAGATTTATTTAGGCGAGGGTGTTTCTGTTCAGCCCAAGTTAGCATCCGCAAAGAGCGCGAATGGGGGTACCCTCTCCATGGTGTGTTCCTACGGATTTTATGGGAACACGGCTTAAACATCGTGTAATTGGGGGATGCACGGTAAATAGGTCTGGCTTATTGACTACAAGAGCATGGACATAAATATAGGGCCCGCAAGCGATTAGACACCGGAGAGTCGTAAAACTCCACATAGAAATGAGCAGTACCCACGTCGTACATTTACGGCTCCTAGTTGGATAAAATGAGTTGTTTTTTTAACCGCATGACTACCGGAGCACCCAAACTCAAGAGGCATAGATCCTCATGTGCCCCCGCAGTTGCGGGGGCTCATGAGGATCTATGCCTCTTGCTGCGGACATGTTCATTGGACGGCGTGGGCTTGAATTAACTCATTCAGCTCGACGGCCGTAATTTTGGAGGCCTCATCTCATGACTATGCACCAGTTGCAGGAGATGGATCGACCAGGATAATTCAAGGGCAGTGCCAGATTAGCTTGGCGCCGACAGCTGATCTGGCACTACCGTTGAATTATCATGGTCGACCCATCTCATGCTGTAGGGCGTCAGGGCTGAATGGGTCAACTCAAATTTCAGAAAGACAGTCTGGGTCTGCTGGTAGTGAAGGAGTTAAACATGTCAACGTAGGGTGCACCAAGGACTTCCATTCAGAAATCTGTCGTGGCTTCCTGTTAACTGTCTTTTTCTGTCTGTGCAGGATTTTGGACAGGTAGAACAAGAGGATACATCTACTTCAACAGCAGGGAAAACGCGAAAGCGTGACGTCTGCCTTTTAAAGTCATCTCCTGCGTTTTTGGTGCTGTTCTGTTCTGTGCTTATCGGTTTCATTCCAACAAATGATAGATTTTAGCAGAATATAGATCTTCTGCTTTTAATTCCAAAGGAAAAAAAAAATCCTGTCGCATTTGAAATTCATCCAAAACAATTTCGGCAACAGCTGAAATACGAAGCGAAGTTCAAATGCCGTCGAATTTGCTTTGGAAATAAAAGCTGTAGAGATGCCGTCTGCTAAAATGACTGAAACGGATTATTTCAGATAATTGACAAAGAACGTCGTGCGCGCAGTTTCCGGTGTCCTATCAATGTCACGCGAATGTCGTCTGCTTCCGAATGAGCCCGCATGCGCGCACGTTGACCAGCGGGCTACTTACCAATCGATAAAACTGAAAACAACGAAGCCGAACGATCGTAGGCAGGGGCGGATCTGGGTGGGTTGGGGATGGGGGTTTCGGAACCCTCCCCCCAGAGCCAAAATTCTGTAAAATTTTATAACAAAGTCCCTGTCTGGAGCGTTTGGACCCCTCCCCCACCCCCCCACTCCACCCTCCTCCTCTCTCTCTCTCTCTCTCCCCCCCCCCCCCCGTGCTTTTCGATTTTTCGGGCCCTGGAAGCAAGGTCTAGCGCCGAGGAGGCCTTTTGCATCAGGTTGAAGGTCCCAAACAAAAGATTGGACAATACCCCCACCCCCTCCGAGGTAACTGATCCGCCCCTGGCACTTAATGTATGACGAAATTACTCGCTTAACCCTTTGGCTGTCGGTAGCGGCTTTTGTCGCGATGATTCCTGTAGGAATCATCGGGACAAAAACCGCTACCGACAGACAAAGGTTTAGTTAACAATGAAGACATTTCACTTTGCTCAGACTGCGTTGCAGCAAACAAACGGAGCGTTGACTGATACCAGAGTGCACAACGTGTTTGTCTGAATACTGTAAGAAGTTAGGTTGATGTGACACAGGATTTGTGTCTGACTTAACTGGTTCAAGAATTTGTCCTGATCCGGAAGTCATGTCACCGCTATTTTTCACCAGGAAAATCGCACGCGGAGACTAACGTAGTCTTAGACATTGGTGTCGACTACGTAGATACTGTAGTGGATCACAAAAGTTGGCCATATCAAAGGAAGTTGACGATTAGACCCCCCCCCCCTCCCTCGCCCACACCCACCCACCCCCTCCCCTCTCTCTCTCTCTGTGACTCGCCTGTTGAAATGCGACCTCTACGTGTGAGCGCTTACGCGCGCTCGCGGCGCACATATTCGGCAGTACAATACTATACTATTGTCACCCCCCCGTGCGGACCGTGTGGGCGCCGAGCTAAGAGCTGTTCTTAATTGGACGAACTTTTGATCGGCAAACCTAGATCGGAGAAGATCGGCGATCTTTCGGTTTGTTTCTTAATTGAGGTTGAACGAACCTAGGCGAACTTCAGCAAACCAGGTTTGCCATGGTTCTCTCTCTTAACTGAAGTGCTTGATTCGGCGTACTTACTGCCGGTCTGCGAAGGTGTTCAAAATGGCTGCCGCAATGCCGCTTCGCGATTTGAACGATGTTTGTTTTTGTACTCCTTGCAGTAGCGACCCCACAAACAGCGTTGCGCCTCCCACAAATCAATAAAAATGGGTCTTGTCAGTCCTTCGCACGAGTGAAATATCGCCGTCCGCCATATTTGTTTGTATCGGTGACTATCTTCTTATCTCCAACGCAGAAGAGGGTAAAAGTTTTGACCAATCAGAGAAAAGGTTCGCCTTTGTTTGCTCAACACGCTGAGGCGAACCTTTTCCGACTGCGAACTATGGTTTGCCGAGGTTCGTGAACTACTTCGAACTAGGTTCGCCGTATCTTTAGATCGTCCAATTAAGAACCAACGCCTGGTTCGTCAGAGTTCGCGAACTAAAGTTCGTTTAATTAAGAACATGCTTAACGGAGACCATTGGATATCAGCACGCACTCGTCGGGCGCTTATGGTGTGCGCGTGCGTGCGTGCGTGCGTGCGTGCGTGTGTGTGTGTGTGTGTGTGTGTGTGTGGATGGAGAGAGAGATGGAGAGAGAGAGAGAGAGAGAGAGAGAGAGAGAGAGAGAGAGAGAGAGAGAGAGAGAGAGAGAGAGAGAGAGAGAGAGAGAGAGAGAGAGAGAGAGAGAGAGAGAGAGAGAGAGAGAGAGAAATGAAATGAAATGAAATGAAACTTTATTTCTCAAGGATAAATGATTAGCTACACAGACCTTTTTTCTATCAAGTCCTTGCACACGCACTCACACAACAATCTCACGCGCGTGACTAAAACTAATAAAATTGGAAAGGCAAAACGTGAGCATAAAAAACCCCCATAAAAAACCAAAAAAAAAAACCAAAAAAGCAAACAAACCAACAAAAAAAAACCACAAACTAGTTAGCAGTCACTCACTCACACACACACACACACACACACACACACACACACACACACACACACACACACACACACTAAGAACCTGATTAAACATGAAGAAAGAGAGAGAGAGAGAGAGAGAGAGAGAGAGAGAGAGAGAGAGAGAGAGAGAGAGAGAGAGAGAGAGAGAGAGAGAGAGAGAGAGAGAGAGAGAGAGAGAAAGAGAGAGAGAGAGAGAGTAAGCAGTTTAGCAAGGACAAGATGTAAGAAAGGTCTTCAGACCTAAATCTGTTATCCTTGGAAAATAAACACTCATTGTCATTGTCTCTTTCTCTCTCCTCTTTAAAAACAAAGAAAAGTAACCGTACAAGTATGAAAAATGGAAGATCTGCATTGAGCAGGCAAAACACAGCAAGTCCATTTTGTGAAAAGCGAGATGTTCATTGTATTACAATGAAAATGTCGCTTTTCACAAAGATGTAATTGCTGTCTTTTTGCCTTTATAGGACAGAACTAAGTCGATGCTTTATCCATTGTGACATAAATTTCACAGTTCCCGTCTGTTCTCTTTCTCTCTCTCTCAAACAATATTTCAGCATTTTAATTTTTTCTAAGTTCAAATGTTTGCTCAACTTTTGTGCGTTAACCCCTTCCCTGCTAACGTACGTACATTTTTTTTTTCTGAAATCTGTGTTCACTAAACGACCAAAAGCCACAACTGGCGGTCCAAAGAACACGGACACAAAGTGGTCTCAGAAGAGGTATAGATCCTCATGAGCCCCCGCAGTCGCGGGGGCTCATGAGGATCTATGCCTCTTGCAGTTAAGGATCGCGTTCACTTTTTCCCGGCAGTGAAGGGGTTAAGAAACTCCACGAGATCGAATGAAACAACCTTGCAGCAAATGTCGTATGCTGCAGGATGCCAAGTGTAACTGACAGCTGAAAATCTGCGGACAGCATGGTGCCGACTCCTGCAAGAGTTACACCTGAATCTCTCCGCAGCAACCGACCACTACTGCATAGCAACTATCTGACACAACAGATGGCTCGAGTATCAAGGGACGATTCACTCTAACACTCTACACACGATTATCACCCTTTCCCACACGATTACCACTCCTCGGCGCCATCATGGCCACTCCTATGGAGAAGCTGGAATTCAGTATTTTCGGTCAGCGCATTAAGTCGTAAGCTTAACCTTAAACAACACTCGATGTCTGAGGCACGGCCTCTGTCAGCAAGGGACATTGATTCTCATGAGCCCCTGCTGACGCAGGGGCTGATGAGAATTAATGTCCATTGCAGATAGAAGAAAATGATCGAGAGGCTGGTTTACTATCTCTTTCATGCTCTAAAAGTCTAATCATAATTCTGGCAGTCGTTTTGAGACATCATTTTATTTACGTAGGAAAGTTACGAGATCTTCGACCACAGTCGTTTAGATATAGTGATTCTTTAATGGTTCTTTTAAAACTGAAAGTGACAACGCATCGACAGTTTGTGTAATACGCATGTTGTTTTTCCACTACTTCATTTCACGCTCAGGTGGTGAGTACACCATTTTGCAAAACATTTATCCTCTCCTTTCGGAAAGGGTTGGAGGCGGGTTGGGGGGGTGGGGGAGGTTGGGGGAGGGGAGGGGAGCTAAGCACTGGTGCCTTGAAGAGTGCCACTGCCGGATCCAGGATTTGAATTGTAATAAGAAGGGCAAGTACTAAACAGCGTCAGCTTACTGTTCAAACACACACAAAAAAGGACCATCGGCAAAACAAAGAAAAAGTTTACCGTCAATAAGTAAATTGTCGGTTTAAGCTCAGTGTCCTTTAATAGCGTGTTTCTTTCTTTGCTGGTTATCTCTTCGCATTTTACACGCTTGTCAGCCACCTTTTACGCCCGTCAGTCTGAATATCCGCACAATGCCTAGCTTCTCACGAGCCAGCTGCGAACTGCTTCCTTCGGCCTCAGTGACCCTGGATTTTATTAATAACGTCAGTAGCAGTTATTCCTTAGGGTGCGTTTCCATATAGCAACGTGACAGCAACGCGAGATGGGTGGTGACAGCGACAAAAGTAAAAGAGCGTTTCCAAATGCGAAACGGTATATTGAAACACACAATGCGATTTTTCTCCTGCTGCATGCTCGGCTACTTTTTTGCTTTGTCGCCTACCGCGCGCGCTGTCGCGTATGTTTTTTTTTAAATTTTATTTTTTTACTTTTTATTATCAAAATAGCCAATACAAGGCACTGTTTGTGTTCGAATCTAAATTGACAAAAGTTACAAAATGGACAATGATTTAGCTGTCTTACAGTTACTGCAAAGTGGGAGAGTATGTGTGTGTGTGCTACTGCTTGTCTGCTGATTGCCGTGCGTATCTGTTCTGTTCTTTTAGTGCATGTTTGTATTTTTGCTCATACACAGTAAAATATTCTGAGATGACATTCACTATTTAAAATATAATCAAATTAGGGAGAACATCCAAACACAATACGATCGATCACCCGCCTTTTCTTACTGGTTACATTTTTGTAACATGCTCCACTCATTGTATTAAATATGTGAAATTTTCCGGACAAGTAAGTCCTGCTCGAACATGCATACTATATCTAGCTTCTTTCCATATCTGTATACACCAACATACATTTTGGCGACAAATATAATATGGTTGATAATTTTCACGTCACTATTCTGCTCGTTATCCACTTCAAAGCCAAATAACACATCTTTTGCAGTTAACTGAAGAGCGATAGAATTTAGATTTTGAATGTGTTTTGTTGCGCTTTCCCAGAGTTTTCGAATTTTATTACATGACCAAAAGAAATGTCTATGTAATCTTTATCATCACAAAAGTCACATTTTCAGAAGTCTTATGCAAAAGAATATTTGTAGGATACATATTATGCAATATTTTCCAGTGTAGTGATCGCAGCCTTGTTTCTTTTGTACATTTTTTTCCGTTAAGGACCAGTGTACTTTTGACATAGTAACACAACACTTTCTCTGCCAAAAGGACAAGGCTGTAGGTACCGCTGAACCTGCCGTTACAAGAGATAAGCGGATAACACGGGGTGCATACCGCAAAGCCTCCATATAGTTGCGTGGTACCAAACAAAAAACGTCGGGCTCCACGCGAGCCTTACGTGCCCTAAGGGCCGTACACAAAGCGTTGTATTAAAACAGCCGGCAAGGCTTGTTGCCGACCATTTGACATTTGAAGAAAAGATATGATATTACCATCAGACAAGACATCGTCTACAAAGCAAACACCAGCATGTATCCAATTAAAAAAAAAAATAATTAAAAAAAACAAACTTTTATGCTTATACATAATTTCAGAATTGTTCCACAAACATTGGTTTTTAAGCTGAAGGATAAAATCATCTTTTGGTAGAATGGTAGTCTTATTATCACACCATATCAGTTGTCAATACTTTCCTCCAAAAACACGTTTAACTCATTCTACCCCAGACACACCACAGCAAGATAAGGATCGACCATGATAGTTCAAGGGTGATGCCAGAATAGCTTGGCGCCTATGGGCGCCAAGCTATTCTGGCATCACCCTTGAACTATCATGGTCGATCTGTGTCCTGCACTAGAGTGCTGTCTTCAGAGGACAACGGCAAAATTTGGGGATTTCGGTGTTGGGGTAGAACGAGTTAACCAACCTTAGGCCCGCCGATTGCTTGGCCACTACATTAGAATTAAAACATGCATTCTCTTTGCCTAAAGCGGCGTACATGTAACCCGCGGAATAACTTTTCCATTTTTCATAGCCATTATGTTGATTCTTAGTGTCCATGACAACAAAAATGAAGTCTGCGTATCATGGACATTGATCATCTTCAGACCAGCATTCTCTGTATCGTTACACACAATACTTCTTTTAACCTTATCAAAGGCCCGAGTATTGGTATATCTCTTTTTCCAGATAAATCTGAACAACAGTGTATTGAGCTATTCAGCATGTCTCTCGGGGCAGACAGTGATTGTAAGACATATGTAAACTGCGACAATAAAAGTGATTTAACAATACATATTTTCCCTGCGATACTAACATTTCTTGTTGACCATGCTGATATAGTTCTTCGTACTTTATCCAGTCTGTGTAACCAGTTGTCCTTTATACTCGAGGCAGGTATGTCACTGCCGAAAACAATTCCCAACATTTTCAAACGTTTTTTTTTTCAAGTGATGCCGTATGGTTTTTCATGACATTTTTTCAAAGATCCAAGCCACATGGCCTCAGTTTTCTTTCTGTTTATTTGTAAACCTGAAAACTTATAAAACTGCTGAATTAACTTCAGGACCCTTTCAAGATCTGATTTGTTTTAAAAAATAAGCTTATTTCGTCTGCGTACATTGCTAATTTGAGCAAACTGATATCACCTGAAGTGTGTGAAATAGTTGCAAGATTCAGACCCTGCAAAGACGGATCTGCGCGGATTTTTTAATGGCTAATAACTCTATGGCTAGAACGAAGGCCATCGGAGAAAAAGGGCACCCTTGCCTTATTCCTGACCTGACTTTAAAACACTGAGACATCCAACCCGTGTAGATTAAACAGCTTTCTGTATTACTGGTCAAGACATTCACCCATCTGACAAAACCAAACCTTTGAAATGCCCAAATCATATATTCCTTTGAGACAGAGTCAAATGCTTGCATGTAGTCTAAAGCAAATAATATTCCTGTTTTTTCTATATTTAGATTGTCTATAGTGTCATCAATAAGTCTGATAACATCACTGACTTTCCTGCCCTTGATGAAACCAACTTGATCCTCGTGAACTAAACTATTTATGACTTTAGCTAATCGGAGTGCTAGACATTTGGCGAGTACTTTGTAGTCAGTATTTGTCGAGGAGATCGGGCGCCAGTTATTTAAGTCTTGTTTAGGCAGTCCTTTTCCTTTGTGTATTAATGTAATTACAGCACGCCTTTGACACACACAGACATCTCCCCACGCTCAAAAGCTGCATTGAACGAGTCTAGAACAACGTTTTTCACTTTTATCCAAAATAAGTTGTAAAATGATGTAAGACCATCAAGTCCCGGAGCAGAGCCGGTTTTTTTCATTTTCTTCAATGTGTGTGTGAGTTCATCCACTGCAATGTGTTCCACTAACCCTGTCTTCGGGTCCTCTCTTAACTGAGGGACTTCTACATTATTAAAAGCATTTGCTTCATTCTCTTCAAATTGAACGATCTTGTCATATTTGTTACTAAAATAATTAAATTGCTCCAACAGTATTTCTTCCTGTGAATACACTATACACCCATCTAGCATACTTAACTTGTCCATTATCTTAGCATTTGCCTGTGTTCTTTCCAGCCCAAGAAATTAACTAGTACTCTTTTCGCCTTCTTCAATAAATTTAGCACGTGCCAGTGCTCTAATCTGGGCGCCGCAAGCTGTGTACATAGTGTGTATATCTAATTCATGCTTGACTTGCTCTTTCTGTTTAGATAGTGCAACATTATTAGGATCAAGCAAGAGACGTTTTTCAATACTGTTAAGCCGTTCTTCCAATAACAATTGTGTACTCCGTTGAGAAGTTCTTTTTCCTTTCCTATATGACATAATTAATTCTTTGACTTTACATAAATCCCACCTTTTATGTGCATCAATGTAAGTATACTCAGTTGTAAATTCATCCAAAAAAGTATTCACTAACACCACCAGGTTTTTTTTAGCAAACCCGCGTCGTTAAATTTCCAATAGGAAGGGCCGCGTTGCACGTGTGTTACCTTATAGTTCAGAACCACCGACCTGTGGTCTGACTGAGGGACAGACACAATGTCACATGTGAAAATACAGTTCAGTGTACTGTCTGAACATAACATATAGTCCAATCGTCTGGCAATATAGGGAGTGTGTTTATACCACGTACACTCACAAACTAGACCATTGAAAACTCTCCATACATCTGTAAGATTAAAGTCTGACAAAAGATTATTAAAACGCTTCACATCTGGCACAGGGTGTTTCTCTCCACTGATGATGTCTAATTTGTTATCAAGGACACAGTTAAAATCGTCACATACAATCAGCTGATCCGTGTCAACACGGTTCAGTAAATTATACAAACAATCAAAAAACAGTTGCTTTTCGGATAAAATGCTATACATTCACAACTAACAGTATTTTATCTTCCAAAACAATATCTACAGCAACAATTCTATCTGAACAGTAGACACATTTAATTAATTTAACAAGAAACCTTTTTGTTAATTAAAATAATCTGCCCCATGCTATGACAAGAGCCGGGTACACAAAACAGCTTACCTCCCCATTCCCTTTCCCAACTTCCTTGGTCCGCATTTAACCACATACGATTATCACGTCATACGAATTTCGTTTTAGCCTATTAACCCATATCATACTGAGGCAAAAAGCTTCAAAGGTGTACACTGCCGTATGCAAGCTACATTATAGTACTTACAAGATAAGGATATAGACCAATGGCTTTAGTTCAAGGGTGGTGCCAGAATAACTTGGCGCCTAGAGGCGCCAAGCTATTCTGGCACTACCCTTGAACTATTTTAGTCAAACTTATTTCACACGCTGGTGTATTCCGAATGATAGGGGTTAAAGAAAGCTTTTCTTTTATTATCATTTCTCAAGCCATGGGTGTTTATAGTGACGATATTGAGTTTGTCCATTCACTACTATCAATATTTTCATATTCATGTAGTAGCATAGATAGAGACGCTGTTCATTCTCATAGTCAGGGGGGCATGGCCGGTTCGTCAACACAGAACACAAACCAAGCACAATCTGGCAAGAGACAGCAAGTCCATCTCCGTGGAAAGCGAGAGCCTCATTATAATACAATGAAAATCTCGTCTTCCACAAACATGTAGTTGCCGTCTGTCACCAAACTAGAGCAGAACAGCCTACGTCGTGGCTGCCGCGTCACCAAGTAGGTCAGAGGGGTTCCCCGATTTAGTGGACACGGAGACCTCGCCAGCTGATGGTGGTGACGTCACAGTTGGAGTTTCCCTCTCGGTGCGTACCGCTCGCTTTCTCTGCGAATCCTCAGACATAGGACTGCTACGCTGACGTTTGGACACAGAGCACGAGCGCGATCTCCCTGTACCCCAGAAATCCAGGGTGGTTTGTGTGGAGGGTCGCTCTCTCGTTGTAAAGGCGTAGTGTGGGGATCCGTGGATGACACTGGTGTAGATGTAGCAGCGGTGATGACATTAGTCGTCGTTGCTGAGGAGGTGGTTGCCGCGGTCGCCCTTGTAGTCGTCTGATTGCCCGACGCCACGGGCTGGCTGGAGCCTGACCCTGACGGTCCTGGGGTCGGAGACCGGGGTGGAAGTCGATGGCTTAGGGTAGGCGCGTGCGGGGCGGGGGAGGGGGTTCCAGCGACAACAGAGGCGGCCCACGAGACGGGCGGGAGGAAGGCTGGGGGCACGTGGGGTCTCCGGCTTTGTGCCCGGGGGTGCGGCACCCTCTACAGACGATGTCCATCTCGCATGTGGCCGCCCGGTGGCCTTGTCGTAGACACCGGGAACAGGTGGCCGATGCTGCACTCTGACGCTGCTCCCAGTGGTAGATACTGGCTGTGCACGTACCGATCTTCACCTGCGTGGGCAGGGGTTCCCGAGGAATTTCGATGTAAACAAATCTCCTGCCTGTTAACCACCGCGTAAAGGTCCCGCCACACATGCCGAGTTTGAGGCCGATTCTCGAGCAGCTTCGAATTGGAGTGTGATCGGGCCGGACTACAAAAACGTGTGCACTGCCACACATTTCCCGACTTTTTTTTAGCCGACCGGTTTGAACCTAGATCAAAGTCTTACCTGTTTCTGCAAAATGGCTGCTAGTTTTGACAGTGATGATGATGTGCTTGCATTATCAGCAGTTTTGCATCATACTCGGAAGAGGCGGGCTAAACATCGGCAACAAAGGTGGTACTGATCTTCCGCCATTTTCAAACTGAAACGACCTGCTTTGCGAGACGCGCTCTGATTGGTTAAATCTTACAATCGGGGCCGATTCGTGTCGGATAAATAGAGCAGGTTCTAAACACACGATTCCCAGCCGATTGGGATCGGATCGGATATATGACGTCATCCGATTGCAATCGGATCGGAATCGGCTTCAAAATCGGGGCACAATCGGCATGTGTGGCGGGGCCTTTTTAGGCCTCCCCTCGCATCCCTGTCTCTCTCCATCAGTAGATTCGATCGCGGCTTGCAGCCCAGCTTGGTGATTGCCGCTTCTATTTCTTGGTTACTGTATGAAATAGGAACATTCCCAATCACGAGTTTTGTCGTGTGAGGGGCTTCCTGCCCGTCGTCTACCGATCGCACGATGAATGGATTTTTATCAAACATCGTCACTAATTGTCCCCTGACAGTCATGCCTTGCAGCAACAGTTTCACCCTAGCCTCAGGAGTCTTGGGATAGAGCCTTCATAGCCCCCCCCCCCCTATTCTCTGAGCACTAATGACCGTGTTGAATCCGCTGGTACTCGCCGCCGCGGCACACATCTCGCGCACGGAGTAAGTTGGGGAGTTCTCGGCCAAGTGCAGACTTCTGCACGGGATGAACTTGGCGGGGACGTCTTTACACCGCTGTTTACATCGGTCATTTTTTGCAAAAAAACACGTCTGCGAGTGCAACTTAGAGTCACAAAGTTTATGCAGAATGAAGTAAAGGTGTCTCACCGACCTCTGTGCCAATTCCTGAAGGAGGGCACGTCCCGTAGTTACGGTAAATCGCCAGTGAAAACACAACGCCAAAACGCGTGGCGAACGACACCATTCGCCTACCGGAAGTCCAGCTGTCGCGTAGCTATTAACCCTTAACCCTCCACTGCCGAAAAAAAGTGAACACAATCCAACTGCAAGAGACATAGATCCTCATGAGCCCCCCGCGACTGCGGGGGCTCATGAGGATCTGTGTCTTTTGCTGAGGACCAGTTTGTGTCCACCTTTATGGATGGTTTCGGCTTTTGGTCGTTGAATGAACAAAGGTTTCAGAGGCAAAAATGCACGTACAGTGACGGGGAGGGGTGTAAGCAGAATTAGGTCACAGACAGTACCTTTGGGCGCCACGCTGTTCTGGCACCACCCTTGAACTATCGTGATCTGTCTATCTCCCGGTAATGTAGCCTTCACAGGGTACCTCGCAAATTTGACCAGAAACATCAACCTCAAGATTAAACGGGTTAAAGTTAGGAAAGACAGTAGGTTGCGTCCCTTTGTAAGCAGGGCTAAGCGCACCGAGAGGAACGGGAGCAGCCGGGTCGCGGGTTCGAGTCCCCGTCCCCACCTCGGTAGCTGGACTAGCAATCCAGGGAAAAACAAAAAGACGGGTTTGTTCAATAGCATATCCGTTGAAAGGTCATGGAAAATCAAAGTGGCGCAGTTTAATCAGTCTTTTAGATCGTTCTCCAGAGGCAACAGCTGTCCCTGCCCCCCACCCCCCACCCCCTCCACCCATAAACCGCCCGTTAGGGCCATCTATTATCACTCCGGTGTCGTGGACGTTAAACCATTTAGACCCAACGCCTTACAGCTGGAGATGTATTGACCATGATAATTCAAGGGCATTGCCAGATTAGGCGCCAAGCTAATCTGGCACTACCCTTGAATTATCATGGTCAATACATTTCCTCCAATGGTCGTTAGGTGACACCTCCTGAAGTTGGGAAATACGGCAGTGGGGTTATATGGGTTTAACCCCGAACTAACCAACCAACCGTTTCACTGGATCGCCCCGATAACTGCAGCAAGCGTCCTTGTAGCAGTTGTATGTTTAGTTCATACCAGACAAGTGCCTTACACTGCAGATGTCAATGCGGCAACTGCTTGCGAGCAGAAGGCATATATTCTCGCGAGCCCCTGCGGCTGCAGGGTCCCGCGAGACTATACGCCTCTTGCAGGTGTAGCAGGATGTTTGACCTACTTCTGCTGATTCAGGGATGAACGCTGAGTAGACATGGTGAATGTTGTCCGACTGTCTACATTTGCCTCTAGTCCTTAATTTGTGAAACACTGTTAATGACATATTTGCTAAAATCATGCCTTTTAGCAGGAATCGTTTCAGATTTAATCGTTTCCTTTTTCCTGGGCAGACAGACTACAGGCCGCTCGGCGTATGATCTCTCATGGTCTGCTCCGCAACATTGGCGTAATCATGTGTACTCAGAGGCATTAAAACACTTGAAATGTGTCGGTATATGTATCGGCTTTCTTGTTTTGTGGTATGTATGCATCACCGCTTGTGTACTATATCTTTACCTGTGATGATGGGCTGTTGCCCAAAAGAGTTGATGGTTCACTGTTTGATGCGATACAGTCTGTGTAACGAACCATAATCGTTCGATCTCAGCTGATCAAAGTTATCTAGCTTGTGGTTCAGTGTGTCCCACTAAAGTGCGTTTAAACGCAGTCCCCAGTTAGCAAAAGGCCATTAGGCCGATGTCGGCCGCAGTTGGCCCGCGCACGGCCGTGCGCAGGCCAATGATGCGGCCGACGTCGGCCAGATAGTCTTCTGTTTCATGTGTTCTCTTATCAGTATCAGGTTATGGTATTGACCTGCCTGTATTAAAGAAGTATATTTACCCGCAAGCGAAGCTCCATCCATACAACAAAACAAGAAAATTATCCTAGTTGTTTACTTTAGATGTTGAGCCTACTGTCTGAGAGACCTGTACACACATTTTGAAAGAGTTATCGCGCTTGGATGCCTTGGAAAACACCAGGTTTTACTGACTTGTGGTAAAAATAAGCAAAACTGGACACGCTGTGACAAGCAAATTTCCCGTGAGACGTGTTAACTCATTCAGCCCCGACATGCCACAGCAAGACATGGATCGAGCATGATAGTTCCAGGGTGGTGCCAGAATAACTTGGCGCCCATAGGCGCCAAGCGATTCTGGCACCACCCTTGAACTATCATGCTCGATCTGTCTCTAGAATTGTAATACAATCCTTTAGATGGCAACTTCACAATTTGGGGATTTCGGTCCTTGGTGTAGAAAGTGATAACACATATGTTTGTGGACTGCTTTGGATGTTCTAAACTGCCTCAAATGAATTTTAATTAAAAAAAATCACGAAAGACAGAGAACTTCCGATGCACACCATTTTCTTAATAAATCAGATTTTTTTGCAATGTGAATTGTTATGCTCCTGTGGTTCACACCCATATCCATTTGATAAGATAAAAACGGCCGCTACCATAAAAAAAATAATTAACTGTTTGTTTTTCGCGATTGCAGGTCATGTTGATTTTTTAGGTGCCTTTGACAAGTGAAAAGTAGGTCAAACCAACATGTCCGGAATTGCATTCACACGGACCCTTGTGACACTGAAAAACTGGTTGGTTATCAGCTGTGTCCTCTGCGGATGCTCAGTTCCCATTTCACTTTCAACATCCCGTGATGGTAGGGTCACTGATGACGTTACAAGTCATCGACCTGAGATTTCTAAGACTAAACACTCTCTTTACACGAGACATAACACTCCTTTCACAACATTCTCTAGCAAACTGTGTCACAATAACACAGAACAAAGCATATTTATGAAGAAAAGCGATACGGTGAAAACTTCACGTTTTTATTGCCTCATGATTTATATATGCAGACTTGGTACACTTGCACCAGAAGCGTGTGATATGTTAACCCTGTTTATCCTGATACACTACTGCTTGAAATAATAGTTCAAGGGTGGTGCCAGAATAGCTTGGCGCCTGCGGCGCCAAGCTATTCTGGCACCACCCTTGAACTGAAATGGTTGATCTATCTCCTCATTTGTATGTAGCCTTCATAGGGCAATAAGCAATTAAAAAAAACAGCCTCAGGATGTAATGGGTTAAAAGCGTCAACACGCCTAACTCATAGACCAAGCCATAACAAAGCACATAACACTCTCAGTTCTACAGCCACAAACAAAACTACCGAGGCCCCGGCGGGGTTAGAACACGCCGTACAAAATATATCATCTAGGTTACGAGGCACCCACATACAGTAAACATTATCAACTTGCTTTACGACGTGTCAACGCGCCGCACAAAGCATCAAGTGCCAACGCGCCACACAAAGTATCAACTTGCTTTACGAAGTGTCAACACGCCGCACAAAGTATCAACTTGCTTTACGAAGTGTCAACACGCCGCAGAAAGTATCAATTTGCTTTACGAAGTGTCAACACGCCGCACAAAGTATCAACTTGCTTTACGAAGCGTCAACACGCCGCACAAAGTATCAACTTGCTTTACGAAGTGTCAACACGCCGCACAAAGTATCAACTTGCTTTACGAAGTGTCAACACGCCGCACAAAGTATCAACTTGCTTTACGAAGTGTCAACACGCCGCACAAAGTATCAACTTGCTTTACGAAGTGTCAACACGCCGCACAAAGTATCAACTTGCTTTACGAAGTGTCAACACGCGGCACAAAGTATCAACTTGCTTTACGAAGTGTCAACACGCCGCACAAGGTATCAACTTGCTTTACTTTATAACCCGTTCGGTTGCCGAGAAATTAAGAACACTAGCCAACTGTAAGTGGCATAGATCCTCACGAGCCCCCGCAGTTGCGGGAGCGCATGAGCATGTATACCTCTTGCTGACACCACTTTGAACCATTGTTCCCAGGACAGCTAGGGTTTCTGGTTTTGGGGAGAGATTTTATTTAAATATGTGTTTAACTGCTTGTTCATGTTTGTGAGCCGAAGACAAATTTCCATTTTATACAAATATATTTAATGGACAATTAAGATTTTTGAATTGAATTTGAATTGAATTGAATCACCGAAGATTGCAGAAACACAGTCTGCATCAGCCGACGCTGAACGGGTTCACGCTTTGTACCCATCACCGAAATCCTTAAATTTTGCCGTTGTCCTCTGAAGACTGCATTGCAGTGCAGGACTACAGGCGCCAAGCTTCTCTGGCATCACCCTTGAACTATCACGGTTGATCCTTTTCTTCCTATGGTGTGTCTGGGGTAGAATGTGTCTGTGGTGTGTCTGTGCGTGCAGCCTCCGGCACTGTGTGCGATACCGCCAACTGCATGCACAATGGAGGGTTAAAAACACGCATAAGATATACGCTGAAGCATCGTTAACAGTCCCTGATCATGTACCAAGTGCCATCTTTGACACACGCGATCCACAGGGATTATGTGGTCAGGATACAAAACCAGTTTATGATGTTCAAAAGGATGCTAATCGTTGTCAGTGGCTGTCGGTTCTATTTTCTCGACCCGAGGCTGAGAGGACGTTGCTCTTTCTTTTCTAATGTTTTCCCGAGTAACCGCCGTGAGCTGGCCTTAGTCGCCTGCTGCGTTAAACCCAAATGACTAACTTTTTCCGAGTACACTTGGTGAGCTGAACACGTAGCTCGAAGACCAGCAGGCTAACACGAAATCCGAAATCCGTTAGCCTTCGCTGCCAGTGATCACAGATTTTGCGTCTTAGTCAGTGAAACCACTGCACACTGCACACTGACCAACATTCGCGTGAAAAACACAGGTGTAAATGAAATACAAAATAATAAGCACAAAGAACACAGGACTAACAAGAGACATAAACCCTCATGAGCCCCCGCGACTCTCTTGCAGGTGGGTAGCGTTTGACTTTCCCCGGTAGCCGCTTCGTTGTAATACGCCTAAATGAACCATCACGCATGATCATCGTGGAGTCACTCTGGCGTGTGACTCCCCGCCTAAAGCAAAATTGCCACCTCAAAGTGACCCCGTGTCGATCTGCCGAACGCCAAAGTAACCCCGTGTAAATGTGGCGTACGAAAAAAAAAAAAAAAAGACCCCGAGTCACTGTGACGTACGCCAAAATGACGTCGGTTCGATCTTAGTCTTTCCCTTGGTCGCTCGTTCTCAGGGCAACTGGAGTCTTCTTGCACATGTTACCAAGGTAAAATGTGACAAGTAGACTCACTTATTGCATGTTACGATGACAACGTACTCGACGAGCAATACGTTCTCCCACAAATACGTATTTGACCAATCGCATTTCTCAGTACAAACATACCGTAATGTTCATTTAGTAAAACCACTAAACAAAAAATGCTAATAAATAAACAATTCCGGGGGTTACACAACAAAAAGAACTCTATGGAGATGTTATGTGATACGCTTGCTCGATATACTTTCCTTCCCGAAAAGCCTTGCGGCATTGTCAAAATTGTTGATGGATTCTCGAGCCAGGGTCTTACGAAGTAAAACACAAAATACTGTTCTGCTGCAACAGTAATGCATCCTTTTTTTAACTATGACAAACACTTTGATTAATTAAAAAATTGCCGTTCTTCACCAATGCGGCCGAAGATACTTTTTTCGTTTGTGTACGTGCCCATCGCTGCCATCGTGTGCTTCGGCACTCGCCGGCGTTGAACGTGGAAACCGGTAAAAAGCGATACAAAGAGTACACAAAGCTAAAGACACTAACCTATAACTTGAAACTTTCATTGTTGTAGATATGTAACGCAAATTAGAGTCGCGAAATGCATAATTCCAAGCTTAAAAAAAAAACAAAACAAAACAAAAAAAAAAAAACAAACACCGAAACTGTATTGAGACGGAACATCCAAACGCTCAAAATCACTCAACTCAGTTAGCTCCCTTGCGTCAACAAAACTGCGGTCGTCTGCTTTACTTATATAACACCTATTGTGGAGTCATGTTTTCTTGTTTGTTCGCTTCTATTGTTTTTTCTTTTTCAAGTTATTATCCACATTGCTGCTATGGGTGTTCCATTGCTAACCTTTGCTTATGAATTAAACTGAATTAAAATCATCTTGTGAATATGCATATGTTTTGTTTTGGTGTGCATCGTAGTCTCGGTATGCAAACCTATTAATGGTCGAACAGAGTGGAGGGCACGAAGCGAAGGTAAAGTTTTGTTTTGGACTGGGTACAGAAATTATATTGAGCAGCAATCTGCTTGATATAGTGCCGAAACAGACAGATGTGATTACTTGACCCGATCAAAATGTCCTCGTCGTTCGATTCGGACATTTTGATTTGGGTATCGTAATCACAGTGCCTGTTCAATTCGGCACTATATCAAGCAAAATGCTGCTCAATACAATATAATACACCCCTCCCCCCTCCCCCTCTCCCACCATTTGATAACGACTGATATACACCACCACGCCTGCATCGGAAAAGGAATCTGATGAGGCGAAAGCAGAAGTAATATGAAATAACAACAGATATACGTATCCCGCCCGTTAGATAACGACAGATGCACACCACCTAGCCCTCGATGAATGAAACATGTGTGAATATCTTGAAAGCGATCTCCTACACTTCAATAAAAAATGAATGCTATCTTTGTAACTGAATGCGGGCATCTTTATTTTCCCTAATCTGCGTAATCAGCACTGCTGCGCACGCAGACTTCCTTTATTAATCCCGTCATTGTGTTAACCTCATCACAGCCGGTGTTAAAGATATACACCACGCACCCGTAACCGCAAGAGACATAGACCTTCATGAGCCCCCGCAAGCGGGGGCTCATGAAGATCTACGTCACTTGCCGGTCACATCTGAACTATGTCCCTTCAGCGGGGCAAGGCCAAGATGTGAGCACCAAGAGCGTAGAATGCAGGGAAATAACCAGAGACAAAAACGCTTTGAATGGATGAGCACTCGTCCCTTTCAAAGCGAGCTTCTTTCTCACGCTTTGAAGGGCTGAGCAATCGTACTTTGAAAACGTGTTTTTTAAAAAAAATTGGTTATTTCTTTCTGTTGTATGCTGAATTTGCGACTGTTTCAGAAACAAAAATTCATGACCGCCGGCGGTGAAGGGGTTGAGGATATCTGTCTGAAATGAATTTCCTGGCGCGTCTGATCCGACGAAGAACAGAGGGAGTATGGCGGACTAGCATGGCTATAAAATATGTACGGAAGAATGTCTTTTATCTGGCATTATTTATGCCACGGAGCCTTAGGGGATCCACTCTTCATTTCCTCGGATCGGACTGGTGAAGACAAATTCGCGGAGTGTACGAATTAAGATGTCTGATACGGATATAGGGGAGATAATCATGCGACGCGCATGAATACGTAGACGGTGCTACTGCTACTACGCTACTCCGCGAAAGAAAAAGAAAGTGAGACTAGTTTGCGAAAAGCGAGATTGCCATTGTAAAAATATCAAAATCGTGGGGGGTAAGTTTTTTCCCACAAAAATTGACAAGCCGTTCAAGGCGTACAGCATCGATAGCTGCGGAAGTGTCGTTTAGCGTTGCCGCCGGCAACGCTAAACGACACTTTCGCAGCTATTGATGCGAAGCGCCTTGAATGACTCTTTCGCCTTCACAGAGCCGCACACAGGTTTTCCTTTCTGCACCAACTGCGGAAAATTGATCGACAGGGGCGGATTAGTTACGTCTTGTGGCGGTCGGGGGGAGGAGGTGGGGGGGGGGGGGGGGTCATTTAATCCCTTTTCTGCCGAGAAATACCGAGTACCATCAGAATTGCATCACTGATGCGCCTGCAGAAATCGTCGCGACAACAACCGCTCCCGACAAACAAAGGGTTAAGACACAGGAGAATCCAGTTCAGCGCGCGTCATCTTAATACCAAATGACGAATAATTTGACCATGACTCTGCTCCGTTCTATAAATACAACGCTGTCCGTACAAGCAACAGCTGCAAATAGATTGACGCGCAGCTAACGGCTGCGCAGAACAAACAAGAGTAATAACAGTGTGCGTTTGCTGTGTGTGCAGACTGCCTTAGAAGTTCATTAGGTGTATCGACAAGGCATAACAAACGCGAATGGCGCTGACATTTGTCTTCAGATTTTTCACATAATGGTACTTTAACACTTATCATTCGGAATACACCAGTGTGTGAAATACGTTTGACTAAAGCAGTTCAAGGGTAGTGCCAGAATAGCTTGGCGCCTCTAGGCGCCAAGCTATTCTGGCACCACCCTTGAACTAAAGCCATTGGTGTATATCCTTATTTGTAAGTAATATAATGCAGCTTGCAGTGTACAAATTTGAAGCTTTTAGCATCAGTATGATATGTGTTAAGGACATCAAGTGAAACAAATATGGGTTACATGGGCGAATTTCTCTCATTGTCCTTTCATTTCCGTTTAGCTGGTGTTTCCGGTTGACGCAGGTACATAGTTTATAGTCAGGACAAAGGACTATAAGGACACATTTTCTTTCCATGTCACCCGGAAGAATGGATCTTTGATCCGATACGGTAGTGTTCCTTGTATCTAATTTAAAGGGATTTCAACCTCTTTTTTTTTCTGTTTTCCATTTTCGTTACACCTTCGTACGTCTTCCGTACTTTTCTTTCTTCTAGGATGCAAATGATGCCGATGAATACGAACAAGAGGCGTCTTACAGTCGCGGGGTTCATGACGATCTATGCCTCAGTCGTTTTTGCTAAGACCATCATGAATCCGTGTTACTTGGACCGCGGTTGTGGCATTTGATCATAGAACTGATGAGCAAAGATTTCAGAAACAAACATTGCGTGCAGTGGCCGGAAAGGCGTTAAATCCATTCGGGCCCCTGTACACGACAAGTTTTGAATCGACGATGTTACTACAAGGGTGGTGTCAGAATAGCCTGTGAACTGAATGAGCCCGAGTCAGTGTGTGAGGGATATCCCACTTCCGGCATATGCAGATTTTTTTAAAAAATCGTTGTCCTTCTGTAGTGTACGTGCATTTTGTTAGTAGAAAAAGCAGCGGCAACTGTGAACAAGACGAGGATTTCATCCCAAAGTCTACCGTATTGTTTGGAGCTCAAGTGCGTTTTTCTCTTAGGAACATTCAGAGTTGTTCATATTTTTTAACCCATTCAGCCCTGACGAACTACAGCAGGAGATGGGTCGACCATGATAATTCAAGGGTAGTGCCAGATTAGTTTGGCGCCTGTCGGCGCCAAGCTAATCTGGCACTACCCTTGAATTATCATGATCGATCCATCTTATAATACTGGTGCATAGTCGTTAGATGACGCCTCCAAAATTTAGGAAATAATTGCGTCGGGCTGAATGAGCTATGCTTATCCTTCTGATCCATTTCCCTCCTCTCTAACCAACCTCTGATCAACACACACGCCGGGGCACACAACAAAGAGGGACACATGGCGCTTCCCGCCATTAGTATGCTAGGTGGGCTGGAGCAGCGACCGTAATTCTGAAGAAGAAGAATAGCACGAGCAGCATAATGACGTCACTATAAGCTTCACGTTATGGCATCGCTGGTATCCCGACGCCGTTTACACTGTGACGAATTTGATGTTTCACGTCATTCATTCCAGAGCTGACTATTTGGTTCCATACAGCCCATTACAGGGCTGACAGTTTGATGGGAATAAACAGTTACTCCACTAAACTCACTTGCAAAAATGAATTAATTATTATTGAAAAGGTTGAAGAGATACAACGCTGGATTACGAACTCATTCAATATCTCCCTTTAATCTCCCCATCCCACCCCACCCCCTCCCCGCCTCCACTCCTGATCAGCACAGAAATGGCATGCACAAACACAAACGGCATAATGTCACACACAAACACAGATGGCTTTATACGTTTTGTAGGCTGGCGTAGCCACAGCCATTTTGAAGAATAAGGTGGAGTGGCCCATGCCCACAAAGCCTCTTCTGTATGAGCTTGCATGCATATTCCACATTTTCCACAATGCGTTCACAAATATCATAGAAAAAGTGAGAGACTGTCTTCCTAAATGAAGGAGACGTGTGCCAGTTCATACACATGTAAAACACTGACGTGCTGGTGATTTGCGTCAATTAGGAACATTGTATAAAATACTGACGCATTTGGTGCTTTTACATCACCGTCATTGTTTGATTCTTCTGATGAAATAAAGGAGTCTTACTTTTGACATTTTTTCCTCATTGAAATTTTATTTTCGAAAACGTTGAAGAGGTACAAAGCTGGCTAACGAAGTCATCCAATGTCTTTCTAAAAACTAGACATATCCAAAATTTCAAGTGCATATAATCAAAATTGCGGATTCTAATCTGGATCAACCGAGTTTCTATAAACGGTCTTTTATGTCTTCAATGAGACATCCAATTACAATATGCTCGGAGGCTTTCTGAGCCACCCCTTGAATAAAGTATTTCGCCAAGTTTCCAGCTCAGTTGTACGTACACCAGTATCTGAGATTCTCGTGTCTACATACGCACACCCACCCACCCACCCACCCACCAACCCCCCCCCCCCACACACACACACACACACACAAACACACACACACACACACACACACACACATACACACACACACACACACACACACACACACACACACACACACACACACACACACACACGCACACACGGTCTTTCGCGCCAAATGTACGTTTAGCAGCGAGGTTAGAGTGGCTAGACGCGGCGTCATATTTATCTTGTTACTTCTTTGCGAGACCATGAGCCCCGGCGCCCGCCTGTTATGTCCTTTGCAGTCTACGGAACGCGCTCCGTCCAGCTCCATCCTAAAATCTACCGTATTTTCAATAAGGTAGACAAAAATGGCATTTGTGCTAATCACTCCAGAGGTTAAGAGATTTCATTTCTTTTCATTTTGTATCGCATCGTATCGTATCATAGATCACATCACATCACATCACATCACATCACATCACATCACATCACATCACATATCATATCATATCGTATCATATATACATATCACGTCACGTCACGTCACGTCACGCCACGTCAATTCTCTCTCTCTCTCTCTCTCTCTCTCTCTCTCTCTCTCTCTCTCTCTCTCTCTCTCTCTCTCTCTCTCTCTCTCTCTCTCTCTCCTCTCTCTCTCTCTCTCTCTCTCTCTCTCTCTCTCTCTCTCTCTCTCTCTCTCTCTCTCTCTCTCTCTCTCTCTCTCTCTCTCTCTCTCTGTGATATGTTCGCCGATGATACCTCAATCCACACAGCTAACAAAGACATAATTGTAGTTGAAAACGGCCTTCAACAAAGTCTCGATGATATAGCAGTGTTACGATTGTGGTTGTGTTGTCCTGTGAGAGCATACATGTGTTAATCGTAGGAAACGATCCGATATTTATTTGAGCTATCATGGTTACGTATCACGTACCTTTTCAGTGATATTCTTTATCGTTCGTGCATGATAGCGGATTTGACTTTGTTATGATACGCTAATTTTAGTCCGGAAGCTTCTAGAATAGTCGCACGGAGAAGAGCGTTTGTTGTTTTGCGTAGATTCAGCTGAGAATAAACCAGAACGTTCGAGCAAAATCGCGCTGTTGAGTGATCTTACATGTGACGTCGAAGTATAAGCAACAGTTGGCTACACTGTAGTAATTTCAGTCATAGTTGTTTACTGTGCGCGTGAAATTAGCAGCCGTTCTTTGTGTGTTGTGAAAAGTCGTAAACGATTTGCCATATTTTTGTGTGATACAATTATATATTGGGATTTAGGGCTAAAATGAGCAGCCGAATTTTTGTAGACTATTTTAGTTTATTCCAGAAAGTTCTTCTTTTATTAATATTTATGATTTCAGTTACGTGTTCCGCCGTTCTGATTGGTTGCGTTGAGTAAATTCTTTGGATTATTCTAGAAAGATGTCTTATTATATAAAGTTGGTGCTAGGAGAGCACGTGTGTACATTGTCTTGCATTGTCAGTTGTAGAGACTCTCAGTTTATCGTAGGTACGTGGCCCGTATAGGGTGTATATTGTGAGAGACGCAGCGTAACAGTGGTGTACGTTGTATGAGAAACTTTGTGGACATTTGCGGAAGAGACATTGTATCAGTGTTGGTGCATTTGGGAATGCATTGTGTAGAGATCGCATCGCTGAATTAAAATATTGTTGGAACTGTTACTCCAGTATTGTCTACATCCTTAAGCCACGTGTGACGGGTTGCAGCTGAATGAAGTTTATTTAAAAGAACCTTACGTGCGTGCGTCTGATGTGTTTATCATACTACGACTACGACCTCACCACGTAACATATTGGCACCTCCGACGGGACTTCTTCAGTTAACTCAGTGAAAAGGGTAGCAGGAGCAAACAGCCAGCAGTGAAACGCAGGGATGGCGACATCGGAAATGGAGACATTCCTGAAAATTGGAAAGGAATGTGGACTCGAAGGAGCTCAACTCCTCGAGTTCGTAAAGGAGAGAGAGAAGGAGAGATTCGAGAGAGAAGAAAAGAAACGAGATTGAGAGAAGAAAAGGAGAGACTGGAGAGAGAAAGAGAGAAGAGACTTGAAGAAGAAAAGAGACTGGAGAGAGAAGAAAGAGCCAAAGAGCGTGAAATCAGGAAACTCGAAATTCAACGAGAAGAAGCAGGGAAACAGCGAAGAGAGGCTGAGAAACAACGAGAAGAAGAGAGAGAAGAGGCGGAGAGGCAGCGTCAACACGAAATTCATCTAAAGCAGATGGAGATAGAGGCACAGAGCCAGAGAGTTTCTGAAGCAACAGCATTAGCCAGCAGAGAGCAAACAGCCCGTGCGCCAAAGCTACCACCTTTCGTTGAAAATTCAGATAAGATGGACGCTTATCTGGAGCGATTCGAGCGCTTCGCAGGCAGCAACAATTGGAGACAAGAGACTTGGGCTATCAAACTGAGCGCACTTTTAACTGGCAAAGCGCTTGAATTTTACACCCGCTTGCCAAGAGAAGAAGCCGAAGATTATAAGAGGGTTACAGGCGACGATTTCGGAACTGCAAGCCTGAAGAAGGAGAAACACCCGGCCTATTCATTGAAAGAATCAGGAGCTACCTGGAGAAATGGATAGAGCTGGCTGGTTTAAACAAAGAGTACCAGGACCTATGTGACCTTATTATCAAAGAACAATTCTTCAACGCATGTTCTAAGGACCTGGCCGCCCACCTCAGGGAGCAAAAAGACCAGTCCCTAAAGGCCCTGGCCGATTTCGCTCAAAGATACCTTGACGCCCACAACGTGAAGTTCGGGTCCAGTAAGCCGCAGCGTGTGTCTGCACCAGCAGAGGAAATCAACAATGTCAGAGACACCCCGAAATACAAGCCGATGGAGAACCTGACATGTTTTCTCTGTGGAAAGAAAGGTCACAAGGCGATACGGTGTCCTTCTAAAGATATTTCCCAAGGCGACAACAACAGAAGATCCAACCAAGATCGCGGGATAGCAGGCAGAAGCAGTACCACGTCTCAACACAGAGCCGCTGCTGTATTAGCCAATGATGTGACGTCATCCAGTGACTTTGAGTCTAGAGAAACGCGAGCGACACCGGAGCTGATTAAATCTTTCAGAAAGAATGGACGCATCCCAGTAGGAGATGGGGCTACATTTTTACCAGTCTCAAACATCGCTCTACCTGAGAATGAAGTGCCGAACATGCCGGTGGTGTCAGGATTCGTCGGAAACACACCAGTGAAAGTACTGAGAGATACTGGTTGTAGTTGCATCATCGTGAGAGAGGACCTAGTTGCTGAAGACCAGAAACTACAGGAGTGGACCACCCTCATTTTGGCCGACGGAACTGTGAGGATTATCCCCCTTGCCAATGTCAGCGTCGACACCCCGTATCTGAGAGGAGAGGTGAAGGCGTTGTGCGTAAAGACCCCAGTCTACGATCTTATCATCGGAAATAATAATTAAATAATAATTACGGTATTTATAATGCGCTTATCTTATAATAATTACAACTATATGCGGCACTCACAACTCGCACACGCATGCGCACGCTTTAGACAATGACTCACGTACGACAAATAGTGAAAATACATTACGACGGTCAGCTTGGGGTGGGGAGTGTGGTGATATAGTGCTAGAACTGTTGAAAGAGGTGAGTTTTGAGGGTGGACTGGAAGGAGGAGAGAGAGTGTTTCTGACGGAGAGATAGTGGGAGAGTGTTCCAGGTGGATGGACCGTATACTGAGAAGGAGCGGGGGCCGAAAGTGCTGAGTTTGGTGCGGGGGATGAGGAGGCGGAGAGGGTCGGAGGCGGAGCGGAGGGAGCGGGAAGGAGTGTAGGGGTGAAGTAAGTTGGAGAGATAGGTAGGAGCGTAGTTGTTCAGGGACTTGTAGCAGAGAGACAGAATTTTGTATTGGATGCGTTGGGGAATGAGGAGCCAGTGAAGGAGCTTGAGCAGGGGAGTGATGTGGTCAGATTTTTTCTTTCTGAGGACGAGGCGGGCAGCATTGTTCTGGACGCGCTGGAGAGTGAGAGTGGTGGAGTGAGGAAGGCCGGAAAGGAGAGAGTTGATGGTGCCAGAAACGCAGACGATCCAGATCCAGAGTGGAGACCTGAAACATGTGCAGTTACCACAAGAAGTCAAGCAAAGAAGAGTCACCAGACCATCCCTTTAAAAGTGGCGGACAACACGGAAGCAGCTGTGGTGAATAGGGACAGGCTGGTGGAGCTGCAGAAAGCCGACCCCACGCTTGACAAGTTCCTAGGTCAGACCGAGCCCGTGACGCGAAAGGGGAAAGAGATAACCTTCGAGACCAGAAGAGATATCCTGTACCGGATATTCGACAGCAACGGAGATAAACCTGTGCGTCAAATAGTAGTCCCTGAGCCTTTGAGGATGCAGGTGATGAAAGTGGCCCATGATTCCATATTGGGAGGACACTTGGGAATCAACAAGACCCTCGATAGGATCCGAGCCGTCTTCTACTGGCCTGATATGAGAGGCGACGTCACCCGATTCTGCAGGTCGTGCGACATATGCCAGAAGACAATCTCCAAGGGAAAGGTGCCCAAGGTTCCTCTAGAGAAAATGCTACTGATCGATATGCCTTTCAAACGGGTAGCTGTAGACCTGGTGGGGCCAATATCCCCTCCAAGTGGAGATGGTCATCGCTACATCTTGACGCTGGTGGACTACGCTACACGTTATCCTGAGGCCATACCATTGAAGAAGATCGACACTCCAACAGTAGCAGAGGCGCTCGTCGACATGTTCAGCCGTTTGGGGATTCCTGAGGAGATCCTGAGTGATCTGGGAACTCAGTTCGTCTCCGACTGCATGGAGGAAGTCAAACGGCTATTGAGCATCCGACACCTTACTACCACCCCTTATCACCCCATGTGTAATGGGCTGGTTGAAAAGTTTAATGGAACATTGAAGGCTATGCTGAAGAAACTGTGTGCTGAACAGCCAAGGTTGTGGCATAGATATATCCAATGCCTTGCTCTTCGCATACCGTGAAGTTCCTCAGGATTCGACAGGGTTTTCCCCTTTTGAATTACTGTACGGCAGGACTGTAAGGGGACCCATGCACATCCTGAAGGAGCTGTGGACCAAGGATATCGACTGAGGTGAAGATCAGCTACCAGTACGTCTTCGACCTGAGAGAGAAGCTGGAAGATACGCTCAGGATGGCTCGAGAAGAACTAGGGAAGGCGCAGAACAAGGGGAAGCATTACTATGATCGTAAGGCGAAACCTAGACGATTCCAGCCAGGTGACCAGGTATTGGTTCTTCTTCCCACCGACAATAACAAACTCCTGATGCAGTGGAAGGGACCCTACGTTGTCGACACGGTGGTTGGCATCAACGACTACAGAGTCAAGGTCAACAACAAGGTGAAGACTTATCATGCTAATCTGCTGAAGAAGTATATTGAGAGAGGTCGTCAAGACAAAACACAACTGGCCGCGGCGGTGCGTCTTGCTGATGACGAAAGACTAGACGACGAGAACCTGTTTGACCTTAACGAACTTCGCCACAAGGAGGATGTAGAAGACATCCAGTTCGGTCAGAATCTGACCCATACTCAACGAGAAGAACTGCGCGTCCTGACTCAAGAGTTCACGCATCGGTTTACACCTGACCCAGGGACAAGGGACACCGTCCAACACGAGGTTGGTCTGACATCGAACGAGCCGGTTCGCGACGAGTCATGTCGTCTGCTTCACAAGACTAGAGAAGGACTGAGGGAGAATGTTGGGGAGACGCCAGACTTCGGAGTTGTCAGAGATTCCAGATCGCCAGTGGTCATCATGAAGAAACCAGAGAGATCCAATTTGGTGTGTATGGACTATCATACCTTCCATAAAGCAACCGCTTTCGACCCAGGACCAGTAACCTTTAAACTGTGTGAACTGTGAACTGTACCCCCTGATTTGGAGATGTTCCAGAAGTGAACTTTGACATTAATGTTTGGTTTATCTAAGGGTTCGCAGAATTTTGGAGCAGATACCTGAGCAGAATAGTTTAGAAGAACATTTCTGTGTCCAGAACAGTTTAAAGAAACATTTAGGTGCCCAGGACTGTTTAAAGGGACATGTCACGTATTCTCTCAGGACAGTTTAAAGGAACTGTGAGACGATTATTTTGATTTGATTTTGACATGAAATTCTTATTATTTGTGGTTTTGTGTAGGTTAATACAACCACAACCGTATTTTGAGATTTGAAAAGAAATTTGTGTGAAATTTCATTCTAAAGAGGGGGGTAATGTTACGATTGTGGTTGTGTTGTCCTGTGAGAGCATACATGTGTTAATCGTAGGAAACGATCCGATATTTATATGAGCTATCATGGTTACGTATCACGTACCTTTTCAGTGAGATTCTTTATCGTTCGTGCATGATAGCGGATTTGGCTTTGTTATGATACGCTAATTTTAGTCCGGAAGCTTCTAGAATAGTCACACGGAGAAGAGCGGACGTTTGTTGTTTTGCGTAGATTAGCTGTGAATGAACCAGAACGTTCGAGCAAAATCGCGCTGTTGAGTGATCTTACATGTGACGTCGAAGTATAAGCAACAGTTGGCTACACTGTAGTAATTTCAGTCATAGTTGTTTACTGTGCGCGTAAAATTAGCAGCCGTTCTTTGTGTGTTGTGAAAAGTCGTAAACGGTTTGCCATATTTTTGTGTGATATCATTATATATTGGGATTTAGGGCTGAAATGAGCAGCCGAATTTTTGTAGACTATTTTAGTTTATTCCAGAAAGTTCTTCTTTTATTAATATTTATGATTTCAGTTACGTGTTCCGTTCTGATTGGTTGCGTTGAGTAAATTCTTTGGATTATTCTAGATTTTGAAGATGTCTCATTATATAAAGTTGGTGCTAGGAGAGCACGTGTGTACATTGTCTTGCATTGTCAGTTGTAGAGACACACAGTTTATCGTAGGTACGTGGCCGTATAGGGTGTATATTGTGAGAGACGCAGCGTAACAGTGGTGTACATTGTATGAGAAACTTTGTGTCGCCAGTGTGGACATTTGCGGAAGAGACATTGTATCAGTGTTGGTGCATTTGGAAATGCATTGTGTAGAGATCACATCGCTGAATTAAAATATTGTTGGAACTGTTACTCCAGTATTGTCTACATCCTTAAGCCACTTGTGACGGGTTGCAGCTGAATGAAGTTTATTTAAAAGAACCTTACGTGCGTGCGTCTGGTGTGTTTATCATACTACGACTACGACCTCACCACGTAACAAGCAGCATGGTGTAAAGTCAACTCTATGATTCTGCATCCTACTAAAACAAAATCTACGATTATTGCAACACGCCAAAAGCATCAGTTGAAACCATTAAAGCCTAATCTATCACTCGGCGACGACATCATAGAAAAGGTAGCCGAACATCGTCTATTGGGGGTCACAATTGATAATCAGCTGAGGTGGCACATTGACAATGTATGTAAAACGGTCTCTAGAAATGTCTTTATGTTATCGAAATTAAAGTATTTCACAGATAGTGAAACCAGAAAATTGTTCAGTAATGCACACATCATGTCACATATAAACTACGCATCGACGGTGTGGGATTGTTGCAGTGATGTCCACTTAAAAAGACTAAATTCTTTACATAGGAGAATGGCAAAATTAATTCTTCCCGACCCGCACTTGACAACCGAGGAAAAACTCAATAAAACTGGATTCCTACCCCTTCAAAATCATTTTAAATTTAACAAAGGGGTACTGATGTTTAAAGTGCGGAACCATAACGCTCCAGAATGTTTAATAGATCTGCTTTTTAAAAAAAAGATTCCTGCTATGGGAATATGAGGGGTCTTTATATTGTTCCAAAACCCCGAATAGATTTATTTAAATCCACTTTGTCATTTGCGGGTTCCACACTGTGGAACTCACTCCCACATGACGTTAAAACCACTCCGACATTATCTCGTTTCAAGACAAGTCTTTATAGATACCTGACAGAACTGAAATAACAATATCTAGTTAAACGTAGACACACAAAAGTACGTGTATATTCTAATTATCATGTGCCGTATGTGCGCGTGTATGTATGTGTGTGTGTGTATGCATGTGTGTGTGTGTGTGTGTGCACGCGCGCACGCGTGTGTGCGTTTGTGCGTGCATGCGTGTGTTTGTATTTAGTGGACTGTATATTTTGTATCACTGTGCTTTGATGTCCTTGTTTTATGTATATTTTGTACTTAGTTAATCGTAGTTTTAGCAACGGCAGGTACGAAAAATGATATAGTCACTGACTGTGTTAATATCTTCACCGTTGTAAAATAAAGATTCATTGATTCATTGATTCTCTCTCTCTCTCTCTCTCTCTCTCTCTCTCTCTCTCTCTCTCTCTCTCTCTCTCTCTCTCTCTCTCTCTCTCTCTCTCTCTCTCATTTTAAGAGACATTTAAGAAACCCATTTTAAACGTGCTTTGTACACTCACTTCCATTCAGCCTGACTTCACAGTTTGCCATATCAGAGTATTACTGCTGATTACACGTGTACGTCAAATATTTTCTCTTTCTCCTTACGTTTGTAAACTGATAATCCTTTGTCTTGTCAGTGTCGCTATATGCTCTTGATGCTGCTGATTCTTTGACAGTCTTAGCTGAGTATAATATTAATGCTATGCGCTCATTTATTTCCCTTGCTTTTTGTGTTGGTGGCAGTTACTAATTCTCCAATACCAATTTTTTTTCCTTTCATTAATTCACCTATTGTGTTTTTTTTTACGTAGTTTTTCTTCCTCTTCTTCTTCTTTTTTTTTCTTCTTCTTCTTCTTCTTATTGTTATTATTTGCATGCTCTGTTTATTTTCCTTTTGTGTTGTTTGTTTACAGGACAGCTTGTAAGACAGGCATTGAGTTGCCTAATAGCATTATCCTGAATAAATAAAGATTCATCATCATCATCATCATCATCTCTCTCTCTCTCTCTCTCTCTCTCTCTCTCTCTCTCTCTCTTACTCCCCCTTTGCATTATGAGGCAGGTATATTATTCGACAAAATCAGCACATGCATGCAGCACCCGTTAGTGCTTGCATTCTCGGCTGTCTGCACACACAAAGAGGGTCTTCACATGTATGGGTTGTCACAACTTGATGATACATGCACATGTATTTTTTGCCCTTTTTTCAAACGCATCTTCTGGGTTTGTCCCAGAATGTTAATCAATCTTTCAGCATGCACTGTATTTGTTTATCATGGACCAGGTACTGCGTTACAATTAATAACCCGCCACAGAGTCGACAATTGCAGCGCCGGAAAGGCCGCATTTCACCAGGAACAAAGAGAATAGGTCAATATTTAATCTGGCTTGTAACTATAACACTGAACATCACCACATGGGGGACAAATAAAACAACGCCGCGTTTCAATGTTCGGATCGTAAGAGAAACGCCAAAACTATGACATACGACGTCAGAGAAACGCAGAGTAGCTGACGCAAGCAAGAGACATAGATCTTCATGGGTCCCCGCGGTGCGGGGGCCCATGAAGATCTATACCTCTTGCAACTAGAAGAAGTTCGTCGCCCGACGCGATTTTTTTTTTATAAGCTTACAAAATGACCAAAACAAACAACTTTAACAGCCCACATGTTATCAATGACTAAAATCATAATGTTTCTCTCTTCTTTCAAGCAGAGGCGCTTTGAAAATAGAGCCCATCCCACACAGCAAGACCTATAGATTATCATGTCCCCTTGCAGCTGCCGAGGCATATGGTAATCTATGCCTCTTATTGACGACAGTACGGGCTGGATGACATACTGCAATCAGCGGCAAGTGTAAAATTTCCCTTGAGTAAACGTTAAAACTTCTAACAACATTAGCACAGCAGGCGTACCGGAAGTAACTGACATTGCGGGCGTATTCAGGATGTGAGGAACGTGCCAGACTCCAACGCAGCCGTTTTGCGAGTTGCTGGTGTGAACTGTCGAAGAACGGTTCTGCTTTTTTGTTGTTGATGTTTCGTTATTGCCGGGCTCAGTACAGTATGTTAGTCTTCATTCCCCCCCCCCTCCCGCCCCCGCCCCTTTCTCAGTTTTCTGTCTTTTCGGCTTTATTCGCCTCCTTAAAGTGTCATTACGCATAAATCTGAAGAGACAATTTCAGCACCATTAGTGTGTTTATTATGCCTTGTCAACACACCTAATGAACTTTAACAGCAGCTGGGACACGCAGCAAAAGCACACGCGTAATCGCACTTATTTATTCTGCGCTGCCCCTAGCGTGTCAGTCTATATTTAGCTGTTTCTCATACTGAAAGCGCTGTATTTCTAGAACGGAGTGGAGTCATTGTCAGGTTACTTGATATAAAGACGACGTGTGCTGAACTGGATTGTCCTGTGTCTAAATGAACCATAACTAGACCTGTGTGTAGCGTTACGTAACCATCTGTTACAGAAGTGTATCTTTGAACAGTTACGGCGGTAGTGGGCCTTTAAATTCACCATGCTCATTTAGTTGTCATGTCATTTTTCTCGAACAAAGGCGTGCATGTTTGAAGTTCCCTCCTGGTTCAGTTATTGCGGCCCGCCCAAAAATTGAATTAAGCAATGTTGTTGCGTCACACGGACACACAAACTGTGTTTGTTGACACATATATGAACCTGGTGTTTCTTTAAGTGTACCCTTTGTTTCACGGACAAGAACTTAGAATATCTTAAAAGAACCACGAAAGAAAATATTCTTTGGATAATGTCTTTAACCCTTTTCATCTTGATACGCTACTGCTTGAAATAAATTTGACTATGATAGTTCAAGGCGCCAAGCTATTCTGGCACCACTCTTGAACTAAAATGCTTGACCTATCTCCTAATCTGTAATGAAGCTTTCAGAGGAAATAAGAAAATATAAAACGTCACCGTCAGGAGGTGATGGATTAACTCATTCGAGACGTGCCGCATCCGGATACGCGGCGTAAATTTACGCCGCGTATCCGGATGCTGCACGCCTCGAATGAGTTACGGCAAATTGGTCTTTAGAAGACCAGTGAGAGCTGAGCGTGACAAATACATGATACTGCAATTAACCCAGTTATAGTCGACTTCCAGTGACTGAGTGCGTTGCGGACAAGTCGTTTACAGGCACGTGCGACACTGCCTCTGGTGTTGTCACGTTGGATGCCTCGCTGTGACACTGACAGCGTTTGATCACCCATTTACAAATTAATTACACATCGTTTGGGGACACGTTATTATCAGAGAGTACTAAAAAAAATTTAAAAAAAATAAAAAAGTCCCTCGTGCAACTATGGCCCATCCCGTGTGCTAGAAGCGTTGATTCTCATGACCCACGTCGAGACACACTTCTCGTGCGTTAAAAGAAGTCCATCGGTAAAACCCGTCTCATTTCCAAGAGGCATAGATGCTCATGAGCCCCTGCATGATGCAGGGCCCATTAGAATCTATACCTCTTGATTGCATACATCGGCCGACATCCACATCACCAAGGTGTGGAAGGCACTGGATTTAATTCTACGACTGAAATGTTACGCTGCAGTACGCTCGTTGAAAACCTAAAACGATTTGTTTGCTAAAAATTGCGGAACCGAGAATTATTTCCCTTGCGGAAACGCGGATTTTTTTCCCTTGTTGAAACGAGGATTGTTTCTCTTGTTGAACCGTGAATTGCTTCCCTTTCCGTCCGCCCCTCGCATCACAGTGCTTTCATTTCCTGTGCAAAAATGCCTGAGAGGGATGAATCGTGATAGTTCGAGGGACGTGCCTGACTCGCTAGGCACCTTAAAGTACCATTACGCATAAATCTTAAGACACATTTCAGCACCATTTGTGTTTGTTACACCTATTGAAATTTAACTGCAGTTTGGACACACAGCAAAAGCACACGCATAAGCGCACTTACTTATTATTCTCTGCCGTTAGCGTGTCACTCTATTTTTTGTAGCTGCTTCTCGTACTGAAAGCGTTGTATTTATAGAACGGAGTGGAGTCATTGTCAGGTTACTTGACTCATATAGACGCCGTGTGCTAAACTGGATTCTCCTGTGTCTAAATGAACCATAGCTAGACCTGAGTGTAGCGTTTCGTAACCGTTTGTTACAGAAGTGTATCTATGAACAGTTGTCTCTGCGGATTAATGCATTTACTGTCAGTGGCCATGAGTGGCAGTTGTGGGGGCTCATGAGGATCTATACCTCTTGCTGAAACTACTTTGTATCCACGTTCTTTTGACGGTTGGGGATCTTTGACCTTGAATTTACAATGATAAAAAAAAACTGTCCCGGCCAGTCCACTGGCGACTGATACGACACGAAGTCGTTTTGGGACACTTCCAAATTCCAGGACGCTGATCTTTAGCCGGAGCTGAACGAGTTAACTCATTTGCGGAAAGCCGCATCCGGATGCGCGGCAGAAGCCGCGCATCCGGATGCGGATGGCCGTGAATGAGTTAACTCACTTGGGACGTGCCGCCTCTTAATACGCGGCATGATACAGCCGCGCATCCCGGCGAATACAGCGCGACTCGAATGCGTTGACTCATTCAAGGTGCCCGGCATCAATAGCTGCTATTGATGCGGGGCGCCTTGACTGAGTTAACACAGCTCACGTTCGCATGTTAGTTTTGGGATTCGATGAGTTTATTTTCAGTTTCTGTTTTCTGTTCCGTTTGAGATTGCTATCATATCTTTTCGTGGAGGCTGGAATTAGGGGGAAATGTGCGAATGTTGAAACGAACGTGATAATGGATGTTTTGGCTTGAGAGATCGGGTGCCAAGTGGTTTGACGCAACAATTTGTCACAGTTTGCGCGACTAATGTGCGGGAGGTTATATGTCCAGGGAGTACGCGCCACCCTGAACGAACCACGACAATCAGTTGCCTCAAAATACTGGACATAGTTTCACGACCACCGCCGAGATCAAATTTGGAAGGAAATTGAGAAGTTTGAGAAGTTTCTGAGTTCGCTCTCTACGTCAACCCTTCGAGACGATGCAGCGATAATGTGGATCGGCCATGTGAGGGCATTGTGGCACCAACCTTGAACTATCGTGGTCGACCTATAACCTGACCATGCTGTGTAGTCTTCAGAGGACAATTCTCACATAATTATATTCATGAGAGTGTCGACCCGGCTTGGAACTCAATGTGTTAGACTGTCACTTGACGCCCATTTTCCCTGAAATGTGTTAACCCATATCATACTGAGGCTAAAAGCTTCAAATTTGTACACTGCCATATGCAAGCTACATTATAGTACTTACAGATAAGGATATAGACCAATGGCTTTAGTTCAAGGGTGGTGCCAGAATAGCTTGGCGCCTCTAGGCGCCAAGCTATTCTGGCATTACCCTTTAACTATTTTAGTCAAACTTATTTCACAGAATGGTGTATTCCGAATGATAAGGGTTAAATTTAACGCCATAGAGCCCCAGCCCTACAACTATGGATACAAAGTGGTGTCAGGAAGACGCATAGATCCTCATGAGCCCATGCAGCTGCGGAGGCTCATGAGGATCTATGCATCTTGCAGTTGGTCGTGTTCGGGTTTTTGCAGTACTGAAGGAGTTAAAAGGTTTGCGGGTCATTTGAGTCCTAGCATTCAGTGTGAAAGTTATTCGTATGCTGACTGTGTCCTTTTGTTTTTGGTCTGGGTCAGCAAGACGCAAGATTCTCATGAGCCCATGCTAAGGCGGGGGAGGGGGGGGGGGGCTCGTGAGGATCTATGCCTCTTGATGACACCACTTTGTGGCTGCATAGGGCTCACGAGAACTCACTCCGATTGCTGTCGAAACGCGAAGAGGCACTTGTCATTCTCTCTCTCTCTCTCTCTCTCTCTCTCTCTCTCTCTCTCTCTCTCTCTCTCTCTCTCTCTCTCTCTCTCTCTCTCCGTCGCTCTCTCTCGCTCTCTCTCTGCAACGGCAAGTTTGAAAATTGGTTTTTGTTACCAAATGCTTTTGCCGTTGTAAAATAAAGGTTCATTGTTCATTGTTCATTGTATGCGTTATGTATGCGTATTAGGTTGCGTGTATTCTTATATTATTTTAATTAAACCTCACAACATGTCATTATGCCGGACCAGTAAAGCTGGTAATTCCTATGTCACTTCCCCCTGACATTTGTTTCTTCTCTATTGGCTTGTATTGTGTCAAGTAATTTTTTTCCTTGTTCAGTAGTAGAAAATAATTAGTGCGATAGTAACTCAGTAATCAGTAGATTAGCAACGGGAAGTTCGGAAAATGGTTGTTACTACCAAAAATTTTACCGTTGTCAAATAAAGGATCATTGTCATTGTCATTGTCTCTCTCTCTCTTATATATATATATTTTTGTGCGTACGCGTGTGCGAGTAGGTATGTCTGGAGAGCGTGTGTTTGTTTTTGTGCGTATGTGCTTGAGAGCGTGCGTGTGTAAGTGTGTGTGTGTGTGTGTGTGCGTGTGTGTGTGTGTGTGAGAGAGAGAGAGTGTGTTCGTGCGTGTGTGCATGCGTAAGTGCGGTGTGCATGAGTGTGTGTGTGTGTGTGTGTGTGTGTGTGTGTGTGTGTGCGTGCGTGCGTACCTGAGTGCGTGTGTGTGGGTATGTGTGTGTGTGTGTATGTGCGTGGTGCGTGCGTGCGTGCGTGCGTGGGTGAGCGAATGCATGCATGCAGCAGTGTGTGGTATGGTTTCTATGTCACTTATGTAGTAGATCTAGCAACGGCAAGTTTGAAAACTGGTTCTGTTACCAATAACTTCTACCGTTGGAAAATAAAGGTTCATTGTTCATTGCTCTCTCTCTCTCTCTCTCTCTCTCTCTCTCTCTCTCTCTCTCTCTCTCTCTCTCTCTCTCTCTCTCTCTCTCTCTCTCTATTCAAAGCACCAACAAACGGAAACCATTTGACGTTGACATTTTAGCGCAGTTTTGGGCTGCTTTGTTGTAATTTAACAAACATCCTAGACGGCCGCCTGGCATAAACACATTAGCAATTCTGAAAAGGTCATTATAGATTAACTCATTGTGCCCGAGGTACGAAATACCCACATTTTGAAGTGATCCTCTGAGGACTGCGTTACAGTTCAGGAGACGGATCGACCATGATAGTTCAAGGGTGGTGGCAGAATAGCTTGGCGCCTATAGGCGCCAAGCTATTCTGCCACCACCCTTGAACTACCATGGTCGAGCCATAGCTTGCAGTGGTGTGTCGCGGGCAGAATGAGTTACTAGCATTCGCTGTTTTGTTTTAAAAATTAAAAGAAGTACCCAACGGAGAAAGAAACACGCTTAGAAAAGACAGTTACAACACAATTTATTAATATTTCTTGTAAATACACATTCCTTCTGCGATAAATGAAAATAAGTAGTGACTGATCTCTCTATTTGGTTGTTTGTCTATTTTGAAAAAGGGTATTTACCCGAAATATTAATAATTGTGTTGTAACTGTCTTTTCTAAGCGTGTTTCTTTCTCTGTTGAATACTTCTTTGCATTTTAAACGCTTGGCAGTCACTTTTTTTGGCGGTCTGGATTGTTTTTTTTAAATAAATTGAATACAGCAGGTTCCTCCACCGACCCATTTCTCTCTCTCTCCTCCCTCCTTTTCCCCCTCCACTCCCGTCTCCTCCCTCTCCCCCCCCCCCCTCTCACCCCAATATACAGCTTCGCAAGGTAGGCCGATTTCCCTCCGAACCGAATAATATGGCAAACGCTCATTCATCTTTATTGTACCTTCAGTTTGAAACTCGCTGCCTGCCTGTCTGCGAAATCTCCCTACTCTCTCTCTCAGTTTAAGGCTCAGTTGAAAACTCACTTCTTCCAGCTTGCTTTTCCTCAGTCGTAGATCCGTGGTCCTGTTGTATTTATCTGTAATGTTTCACATCGTCTTTGTCATGTTTGAATGCGTGTGTTAGCGCAATGAGTTTTTGCTACGATTAGATTTTGCGCTATACAAGAACCATTCATTATTATTATTATTATTATTATTATTGTTAAATGCAAATCCTAGACGGCCGCTCGACAGAAACATATTAGCAATTCTGTAAAGGTTATTTAAGATTAATAACATTCGCGGTTTTTTTTTTTAATACCACAGGATCCTTCACCGACCCATTTCTCTCTCTCTCTCCCCCCCCCCCTTCTCCCCCTCCCATCCATTTCCTCCCCCTCCCCCCTCCCCCCCCCTCCCAGAATACAGATTCGCGAAGGAGGCAAATTTCCGTCCAAACCAAATAAAATGGCAAATGCAAATGAACGTAAGTCTATTTTTGGGTGAAAAGCGAGATTTTCACTGTAATACAATGAGAATCTTGTTTTTCCCCAAAATAGACATACTGAAGGCAGAGAAGAGTTGATAAGGAAAGCAAGCGTGTATGAATCCCCCCCCCCACTACCCCCCCCCCCCCCCAAAGGAAGCTTGAACTGTGCCTGCTTAAGCTCCTTTTCACACTAAACTGTCGTGTTGTCAGTTCATTTTCCACAGTTTTCCGACACTGTGATTGGTCAGCACATACAACTGAAAATGTCCCATTGCCTACCTCCTAGAGCTATTGCCGTACTTGTGATTCTTAACTCATTGTGCCCGAGGTACGAAATACCCACATTTTGGAATTATCCTCTGAGGTCTGCATTACAATTCAGGAGATAGTTCAAGGGTAGTGGCAGAATAGCTTGGCGCCTATTGGCGCCAAGCTATTCTGCCACTACCCTTGAACTATCATGGTCGAGAAGTACCCAACGGAGAAAGAAACACGCTTAGAAAAGACATGTTTCCTCTTTGCCCTAGCCATGGCGGCCAGAGTAAACACACTACATGCGCTGTTGGCGAGTTCTATCTGCCTCCAGTTCCGGGCGGATGGCTCTGTGCAATTGCTCACCGACCCTGCCTTCCTAGCCAAGACCAGGTCCCCCTTGCCTGCACCACCGGTCATAACTATTCGACCGTTGAAACACGCGAATTTGCCTCAGGAGACTCGGCCACAAGATCCTGTGCGTAACTTACGCGTTTCCCTACGCAGATCCAAGCTCATCCGTCGCGGACGGTCACACCTCTTTCTGCCTTTGGCCCCGGCAGAAATGACATAACAGCTCAAACGATATCTTCCTAGCTGCGTTGGGTCATGCGGTCCTCCTACCAGGACCTTTTTCCAAGACGATGCGAAGAGGCTCAAGATCCTCGCACTTGAGGTTCAAGCCATGGTCACAAGCGTTTTCGATCGCAACTGTGCTGTTCGAGACATCGTGACCGCAGTGGGCTGGCGGGCAGAATCAACCTTCGCCCGCTTCTACCTCGGGGATCTGTCGGGCCAGCGAGATAATCTCGCCCTGGTGGGGGCACATCGCCGCAGCGCAGCACTCCCTCCTCGGCGCCGGAAGCGCTGTAGATACGCACTTAGCTAAAATTGTCGGGAGTTTGGCGACTGGGTGGATGGCTCTGTCGTATGCCCTTTATGGCGGTAACTTGGGCGCGGCACCCTCCACCTTTTCGCCATTCTTCCAGACAGTAATGTCATCGGTAATGTTTTTGAAGAAACAAATTAATTTTTCTTTAAAATATATTTTTTCGAAAAATACTTACCGATGACATTACTCGGAGGACCCTCCCACCTGCCCCGCTTGCCGCTGGTAAGCTAAGTATCACGACTGATTGTGATTGGGCCACGTGGTGACTGCTCAAATGGGCTGGGACGGGAGGCTACTCTCGGCCCTAGTTAGGGTTCCCCGAGTGCCTCCCGGGTTGTGTAGGAGCACAACAAGTTCTTAGGCTAAAATTGGGTAAGTAGTTGACACATGTTATCATGGTCGAGCCATATCTTGCTGTGGTGTGTCGCGGGCAGAATGAGTTAATCCACTGGCAATTCCCCAACACTGTTATCTCGCACGAATCTCACTTAGGTCTGTCGTCTGAGTGCTTAGATCAGGGCTGTCCGGCACATTACATCATAAATAAACGGAAAACACAAAGATCAAGCTGTGGTCCACAATAAAGAAATAAAAGAAATGTACCATATCTCGACATGACTCAAGCACACTACACAAGTACGTCACAGATCAAACTCTGAACTGAGACGGCTCTAAATTTTCCACTGTGCGTGTCAACACGTATGCTGTTTAGAAAGCTAAGCAAGAGAGAACGAGAAAACAGAAGATGTGACAGATCTATCATTTTTTCCCCAAAAGTTCCATTCATTGCTGAATGCGTGTTTGAATTCAGTAAATAAATAAAAGCTACGAACAAAGGCCTATTGTATCCACTGCAGTCACTTGCCACGCAGCCCCTAGCTCACACTTCCTTGCTAAAGATTCTGAAATCGCGGTCACTGGTTACTTAGAAGCAGCAATGCTTGTAAACGTTTGAAATTTTAGTGGCAAAAATTAAGCACATTTGCACGACCGGGCAAGGTGGCATGGTATCCTATGCATAAAAGACTCGCGCCTTTTTGTATCCCTTAAATAGTTCAGTCCGACGTGTGAAATATGGCGTTTTACTCCTGACGTCAGACACAAATGCGCTGCCGGCTTCAAATAGCGCGTAATTTGGACTGCACGACAATGGCATTAAACCGGCAGTGTTGGGTTACTTCTCGGGTTACATCGTGGTATTGTAGTCCTCTGAAGTTGATTATCAGACCGACGGCGCGGCGGTCTGATAATCATCTTCTTCGGACTTTGTTCTCTAAGTCTGCAAATGCCAACGTACGCTTTGACCGGCAACGCCTTGATTATACTATGAGGCATACAATAAACGTGAAAAGTGTCGGTACAGATACTTGCAAACAAAGAACCATTATCATAACAAAACTAGAAAAAATATTATGTTCGTTGTTCAAAATAATCTTCAGCATACCGTCTAAGCTGCCTTCACACACAATAACACCATAAATAAATAAATAAATAAATAAATAAATAAATAAATAAATAAATAAATAAATAAATCGATAAATTAATAAATTAATAAATTAATAACAAATAAATAAATAGATGTTTTGGCCTTTTCGAAGTAAAGCAATTAACCCCTTCATTGCCGAGAAAAGGTGAACACATTCATTCCAACTCCAAGAGACATAGATCCTCATGAGCCCCCGCAGATGCGGGGGCTCACGAGGATCTACGCCTCTTGCTGACACCACTTTGAATCTACGTACTCGGGGTCTCTGCGGCGGTAAATTAACACGGATTTCAGAAACACAGTATCTGCCTCCGAGTCCCCTGACAGTGAAGGGGTGTACTAACGAAAAAGGGAGAGAAATGCGCTTCTAATCAAGGAAAGACAAATGATCCTAAATGGCCATAACCACATGTTGCACGCGTCAAACGTATTGTTACGATTGTGGTTGTGTTGTCCTGTGAGAGCATGCATGTGTTAATCGTAGGAAACGATCCGATATTTATTTGAGCTATCATGGTTAAGTTTCACATACCTTTTCAGTAAGATTTTTCTATTGTCTGCGCAGATAACGAATTCGTTTTGTTATGCTAAGTTTAGTCCAGAACGTTCTAGAAAGGTCGCACTGTCTAGTGACCTCGTATGTGTGACGTTGGTAAATTTGCGACATTTAGCAACAAGTTGTTTACTGTGCGCGTGAAGCCGTCAGCCGTTTTTTGTGTGTGTGTGTGTGTTATGAAGGATCGTGGTAATTCTCGAAGTTTCCGACTAGTTTGTGAACTGTCTGCCATACTTTTGTGAGATGTCATTTTACCAAGGATTTGGAGCTGAAGTGAGCAGCCAAATTTGTGTAGCCTATTGTAGTTTTCTAGAAAGTTCGTTTTTTATTAATATTTTTGAGTTCCGGTTACGTAGATTATTTTGATTGGTTGCGTTGTATGATTTTCCTGGATTATTCTAGAAATTGGTGCACTATAAAAGATTTGTGTTGGGAAACACATTCGTGCATTGTCTTGCATTGTCAGTTGTAGAGACACGCAGTTTATCGTAGGTACGTGGCCCGTATAAGGTGTACATTGTGTGAGACGCTGTGTATGAGAAACTTTGTGTCAGCAGTGTGGATATTTGCAGAAGAGACTTTGTATCAATAGTGGTGCATTTAGAACTGCATTGTGTGGAGATCGCATCGATGAATTAAAATATTGTTGGAACTGTTACTCCAATATTGTATACATCCTTAAGCCACGTGTGACGGATTGCTGCTGAATGAAGTTTATTTAAAAGAACCTTACGTGCGTGCGTCTGGTGTGTTTATCATACTACGACTACAACTCCACCACGTAACATTTTGGCACCTCCGACGGGACTTCTTCAGTTGGTTCAGTGGAAAGGGTAGCAGGAGAAAACAGCCAGCAGTGAAAAGCAGAGATGGCGACATCGGAGATGGAGACATTCCTGAAAATTGGAAAGGAATGTGGACTCGAAGGAGCTCAACTCCTCGAGTTTGTAAGAGAGAGAGAGAGAGAAGGAGAGACTAGAGAGAGAAGAAAAGGAGAAACTGGAGAGAGAGGAGAAAGAAGAAAAGAGACGAGAGAGAGAAGAAAAGGAGAGACTGGAGAGAGAGGAGAAAGAAGAAAAGAGACGAGAAAAAGAAGAAAAAGATAGATTGGAAAGAGAAGAAAGAGCTAAAAAACGTGAAATCAGGAAACTCGAAATCCAAGCAGAAGAAGCAGAGAAACAGCGAGAAGAGGCAGAAAGGCAGCGACAACATGAAATTCATCTGAAGCAGATGGAGATAGAGGCACAGAGCCAGAGGGCTTCTGAAGCAACAGCATTAGTCAGCAGAGAGCAAATAGCCCGTGCGCCAAAGCTACCACCTTTCACAGAAAATTCAGATAAGATGGACACTTACCTAGAGCGATTCGATCGCTTCGCAAGTAGCAACAATTGGAAACAAGAGACTTGGGCTATCAAACTGAGTGCACTTCTAACTGGCAAAGCGCTTGAATTTTACACCCGCTTGCTAAGAGAAGAAGCCGAAGATTATACACAGTTGAAAACCGCCTTGCTGAGACAGTACGACTTCACTGAAGAGGGTTACAGGCGACGATTTCGGAACTGCAAGCCTGAAGAAGGAGAAACACCCGGCCTATTCATTGAGAGAATCAGGAGCTACCTAGAGAAATGGATAGAGCTGGCTGGTTTAAACAAAGAGTACCAGGACCTGTGTGACATCATCATCAAAGAGCAAGTCCTCAACGCATGTTCTAAGGACCTGGCCGCCCACCTCAGAGAGCAAAAAGACCAGTCCCTAAAGGCCCTGGCCGACTTCGCTCAAAGATACCTTGACGCCAACAACATAAAGTTCGGGTCCAGTAAGCCGCAGTGTGTGTCTGCACCAGCAGAGGAAATCCACAATGTCAGAGAGACCCCGAAATACAAGCCGGTGGAGAACCTGACATGTTTTCTCTGTGGAAAGAAAGGTCACAAAGCGATACGGTGTCCTTCTAAAGACGTTCCCCGAGGCTACAACATCAGAAGATCCAACCAAGATCGCGGGATAGCAGGCAGAAGCAGTACCACGTCTCAACACAGAGCCGCTACTGTATTAGCAAATGATGTGACGTCATCCAGTGACTTTGAGTATAAAGAGAGGCAGGCGACACCGGAGCTGATTGAATCTTTCAGAAAGAATGGACGCATCCCAGTAGGAGATGGGGCTACATTCTTACCAGTCTCAAACATCGCGCTGCCTGAGAATGAAGTGCCGAATATGCCGGTGGTGTCAGGATTCGTCGGCAAAGCATCAGTGAGAGTGTTGAGAGACACTGGTTGTAGCTGCATCATCGTGAGAGAGGATTTAGTAGCTAAAGACCAGAAGCTACATGAGTGGACAACCCTCGTCTTGGTCGATGAAATTGGGAGAGTCACCCCCCTTGCCAACGTCAGTGTCAATACCCCATAGCTGACAGGCGAGATGAAGGCGTTGTGTGTGAAGACCCCAGTTTATGATCTTATCATCGGAAATGTTACAGTGCCAGAAACCCAGACGATCCAGATCCGAAGAGGAAACCTGAAACCTGAACAGTTACTGCGAGAGGTCAGGAAGAGGAGAGCAACCATACCATCCCTCTAAACGTGACTGACAACACACAAGCAGTAACGATGATTAGAGACACGTTAGAAGAAGAGAAGCGCCAGGCGCTGGAGCAACTGCAAGACCAGGTAGACGCGACTGTGGCCAGCGAGCGAGATGAGCGGGAGGCGGAACAGCGAACAGCCATCGACCACCTGCATCAAAAACAGGCGCATGAGTGTTGGACAGTCGCGGGCGAGACGGAGCTCCTCTGAGACAGGAGATGTCGGAGCTGCAGGAGGAGGAGGAGAAGGAGAGGAAGAAACAGACGTTAAGAGTCCAATCTACGGAGTTCGGACATCAATTTGCGCCCGACTCGGAGACTGCGGATATTGTCCAGTGTGAGCTTGGTCCGACATCGAACGAGCCGCTTCGTGACGAGTCGTGTCGTCGGCTTCGCAACATGAGAGAAAGGCTGAGGGAGAATGTTGGAGAGACGCCGGACGTGGGAGTCATCAGAAATTCCACATCACCAGTGGTCATTGGGAATAGACCAGAGAGATCTAATTTGGTGTGTGGGGACTTTTGTACTTTCCGTGGGCCGACAGTGTTTGACCCAGGACCAATAACTGTGTGAACTGTGAACTGTACCCCATGATTTGACGATGTCCAGAGTGAACTTTGACATTAATTTTTAGTTTAATCAAGGGTACGCAGAACTTTGGAGTGGATTACCTGAGCAGAGCAGTTTTAATGAACATTTCTACGCTCAGGACTCTTTAAAAGAAACTGTGAGACAATCATTTTGATTTTATTTTGATGTGAAATTCTTATTATTTATGGTTTTGTGTAGGTTTACACAGCCACAACCGTATTTTTGAGATTTGAGAAGAAATTTTTGTGAAATTTCATTCTAAAAGAGGGGGTAATGTTACGATTGTGGTTGTGTTGTCCTGTGAGAGCATGCATGTGTTAATCGTAGGAAAAGATCCGATATTTATTTGAGCTATCATGGTTACGTTTCACATACCTTTTCAGTAAGATTTTTCTATTGTCTGCGCAGATAGCGAATTCGTTTTGTTATGCTAAGTTTAGTCCAGAACGTTCTAGAAAGGTCGCACTGTCTAGTGACCTCGTATGTGTGACATTGGTAAATTTGCGACATTTAGCAACAAGTTGTTTACTGTGCGCGTGAAGCCGTCAACCGGTTTTTTGTGTGTGTGTGTTATGAAGGATCGTGGCAATTCTCGACGTTTCCGACTAGTTTGTGAACTGTCTGCCATACTTTTGTGAGATGTCATTTTACCAAGGATTTGGAGCTGAAGTGAGCAGCCAAATTTGTGTAGCCTATTGTAGTTTTCTAGAAAGTTCGTTTTTTATTAATATTTTTGAATTCCGGTTACGTAGATTATTTTGATTGGTTGCGTTGTATGATTTTCCTGGATTATTCTAGAAATTGGTGCACTATAAAAGATTTGTGTTGGGAAACACATTCGTGCATTGTCTTGCATTGTCAGTTGTAGAGACACGCAGTTTATCGTAGGTACGTGGCCCGCCTAGGGTGTACATTGTGTGAGACGCTGTGTATGAGAAACTTTGTGTCGGCAGTGTGGATATTTGCAGAAGAGACTTTGTATCAATAGTGGTGCATTTAGAACTGCATTGTGTGGAGATAGCATCGCTGAATTAAAATATTGTTGGAACTGTTACTCCAGTATTGTCTACATCCTTAAGCCACGTGTGACGAATTGCTGCTGAATGAAGTTTATTTAAAAGAACCTTACGTGCGTGCGTCTGGTGTGTTTATCATACTACGACTACAACTCCACCACGTAACACGTATGCAGGTCAACCGTGTGCAGAACCCGTGGCTGCAAGCGCAAGAGGGTTAACTCATTCGAAGTGCCCGCATCAACAGCTGCAGAAGCGTCGCATAGCGTTGCCGCCGTACACAACGAGCCGGCTTAACGTGGCATGCAGCTCCGTTCTATAGCACGTCCTTTGAAAGGTCCTTCAGTCACACACCAATGGCACAGCTGCAGTGCGTCTGAATTGATCAGTGTTCTGGTCGTACTCGATAGGTAATAGATGTCTCAGTCCTCCATAGCCCGTCCGTCAGGGCCGTCCGTTATCATTCGGGTGACGTGGACGTTAGTTCAATAACTGCCAGAGTGTCGTATAGCGTTGCCAGCGGCACCTAGAATGAGTTATACCGCGAACTAGCCAACTAGCGCGGAATTTGATGCCTCACCGTCAGTGTCAGCGTGTAAGCATCGCAATGTCAGCGCTACGTGTGAGCATCGCAATGTCAGCGCTACGTGTGAGCATCGCAATGTCAGCGCTACGTGTGAGCATCGCAATGTCAGCGCTACGTGTGAGCATCGCAATGTCAGCGCTACGTGTGAGCATCGCAATGTCAGAGCTACGTGTGAGCATCGCAATGTCTGCGCTACGTGTGAGCATCGCAATGTCAGCGCTACGCGTGAGCATCGCAATGTCAGAGCTACGCGTGAGCATCGCAATGTCAGCGCTACGTGTGAGCATCGCAATGTCAGCGCTACGCGTGAGCATCGCAATGTCAGAGCTACGTGTGAGCATCGCGATGTCAGCGCTACGTGTGAGCATCGCAATGTCAGCGCTACGCGTGAGCATCGCAATGTCAGAGCTACGTGTAAGCATCGCGATGTCAGCGCTACGTGTAAGCATCGCGATGTCAGCGCTACGTGTAAGCATCGCGATGTCAGCGCTACGTGTAAGCATCGCGATGTCAGCGCTACGTGTTTACCCGACAATCAACTGTCGGCTATTGCGCCTTTAACCCGTTCAGCGCAAGGCTGTGTTTCTGCAATCTTCGTTCTGCAATCTGCAAGTCCCAACAACCTCAGATGTCTCAAGAACATAGATTCAAAGTAGTGTCAGCAAGAGGCATAGATCCTCATGAGCCCCCGCAACTGCGGTGGCTCATGAGGATCTATACCTCTTGCAGTTGGGTGGTGTTCGAATTTTCTCAGTACTGAACGCGGGTTAAGACTAGTACTTTCCAATTCTTGTCGTAATTTTCTGACTATTAACTCATTCGAGACGTGCCGCGTCCGGATACGCGGCTAAAACCGCGTATCCGGACTCGACACGTCTCGAATGAGTTAACTCATCCTACCCCAGACACACCACAGCAAGACATGGATCGACCATGATAGTTCAAGGGTGCTGCCAGAATAACTTGGCGCCTATGGGCGCCAAGCTATTCTAGCATCACCCTTGAACTATCATGGTCGATCTGTGTCCTGCACTGCACTGCAGTCTTCAGAGGACAACGGCAAAATTTGGGGATTTCGGTCTTGGGGTACAAAGAGTTAAGAGAACATATTAGTCTGCGTGTGCAATCTATCCTAAAAAAAAAAAAAAAAAAAAAAAAAAAAAAAAAAAAAAAAATGAGCACAGTTGCGGGGGCTGATGAGGATCTATGCCTCTTGTTCAAACCACTTTGTATCCACCTTCCTTTGTCGGCTGGGGGTCTTTGTCGTCCGAGTTATACTTATACTGATTTCAAACACACACTCGTTTGCGTTCACTGGCAGCAAAGGTTTTTAAGAGGCCCCAAGCTAATCAGGCACAACCCTCAAAACATCACGGTCGATCCATTTCCTACTGCTAGCGTTTGACGTGGAAGAGTTATCGTCTTTAGGTATATAGTTCTAGAGGTGTTTATGATTGTAACGCATGGTAGATATGTTCATATTTATCTCGTTCAGTATTGTCAGCGATATGCTCAAGCGTGTTAATTACCTCCCGTATTTTTAGCATGCTTACCCAATGTGCAAAAGGCCATCGAGCCGACGTCGGCCGCATTTGACCCGCGCAGGTCCGTGCGCGGGGCAACGGCGGCCCACGTCGGTCCGATGGTCTTTTGCGCATTGGATGCATCGTATCACGCTTTGGATATCGATCCTTCAGAAAAGCTGCTCCAAAGATATGGAATGTTTTCCCGACATATTTGAAGGCTGTCGCGCCTTTCCAGTCTTTCCGCATGCAACTGAAGACCATTTCTAAATCTTGGGTCTGCTCTGAGCAAACTGACTGACTGGTTTTATTATTCTTTATTCCCTTCTTCTTTCCAAACTGGTGTTGCGCTATCGATTCTTTACAAAAAAAATCTCTCCCCACAAAGCTCTTTGAGCGTCCATCTCGGGATGGAGAAAGACCGCTATACAAATGATAATGATGATGATGATGATGATGATGATGATGATGGTGATGATGGTGAGGAGGATGTTGGTGATGATGATGGTGGTGGTGTCCGCTGGTGATGGTGATGACGACGGGGATGATGATGGCGACGAAGACGACGACGAAGATAGTGACGACGACGAAGATGAGAACGAAGATGACGATGATCATCATCATCTGAATTTCTTTTCTCATCATCGTCTGCGTTTGAATACCTTTGCTCATCATCATCATCATCATCATCATCTGAATACCTTTTCTCATCATCATCATCATCTGAATACCTTTTCTAAACGTCTTCACTGGGATCAGCAGTGCCGGGTACCATTTTGCAACTGTTTATTATATTTGCGCGTGGAGACGTGTTGAGTGGCTATAGTTTATGACACAGAAAAATTCACGGGTGCACTTCCGGGTGCCTCCATCTGGCGTACTCACGCCCTCGGTACATACAGGAACACAAGCTCCACAAAAACATGAGGACAGCTCAATGCAGTTGTATAAGATAAGATAAGATAAGATAGTTTATTGCCATATGTTTCCATGTAAAAAAAACCAATACAAACACTGGAAATTGCCTTGATGTCAGTTACTAAGACTAAAATAACGCACACACACACACACACACACACACACACACACACACACACACACACACACACACACACACACACACACACAGAGTAAACTCTAAAATATGATTTCCATGCTAAATACTAAGCAACTGTACACATTCCGACAAGTTCTCACTAGCCACTCGCGCTTCCTCCAATCAGTCCGGTTGATCAGAGAGAGCGCGAACAACCAGAGGGAAAAAGACTGTTGCGGAATCTGCTGGTCCTGGTACTGATGGACCTGTACCTACGCCCTGATGGTAAAAGTTGGAAAAGCTCATTGCCGGGGTGGGTGGAATCACTGGAGATAAGACTATCTCTACGTAAGAGTCGCTGCTGGTACAGTGAGTTCAGGCTAGGAATATGCCTATGATTTTCGAAGCGGTCTTGACCACCCTGCTCAGTCTGATTTTCTCTTTGGCCATGATGGAGCCATACCAAACCGTGCCGGATCGAAAAGGTGAGCACGCTCTCAATCACAGCTCGGTAAAATTGCACAGAACAACATGTGGGCACCGAGACCGAAACTTTTTAGACGTCGCAGGAAGAACAAGCACTGCTGTGCTTTTTGAACGATGAGGCGAGTGTTTTCCTCCCACTTAAGGTGACATGACAGGGTAGTGCCAAGAAACTTAAAGTTCTGGACTGTTTCAATGATTTCATCATTGATCACAAGAAGGGGGAGGAGACTGTTTCTTTCTAAAGTCCACAATCATTTCTTTTGTTTTGCCAGTGTGCAGTTCAAGGTTGTTGTTATTACACCTGCTAATTAGAGTCTCAACCTGACTACGGTAGGCGGATTCGTCTGAGTTTGTAATGCACCCCTCCACTGTGGTGTCATCTGCAAATTTCAGAACTTTAGTACTGGCAAGGCATGAAGCACAGTCATAAGTAAGCATAGGGGAGAGAACGCACCCCTGAAGCGTGCCCGTGGATAAAATGAGGGTGTATGACGCATTTTCACCAATTTTAACGACTTGTGGTCTCATCAACAGGAAATCTAGGGTCCAGAGGCACAATGCTGGATCTTCTGGTACAGTTTGGATGGAATAATGGTGTTAAAAGCAGAACTGTAATCAACAAAATAAAATTCTGGCATAGGTGAAAAGAAAAGGGGAGACTGCCAGTGCTAATATTTTAGGAAGATTACAAAGTAAAGTAGGTAAAAGCACAGTCCCCCCTTTTAGTAGGTTCTCTTTTAGAGTGCATGGTAATTTAGCTCTAGGTGGAGGCATGGAATGTATGCCCTGCATACACCACAGTACTGCAATGTGGCTGTCATTGCAGGTAGGCAAAAGTTCCTGCCTTCCTCCAGTATTGCCGATGGTGTGCTGAAGAGGTCGCCAAGACCGAAACAGCTGTCCACACCGGCTAAATATCTGGACCCCTCTTGGGGGACCTAGATTAACATTTTTATGCACCGAGTGGCTGGAACAGTGGGATATGTGATACGCCCCCCTCCCCCCCTTCGGGGGGCTTCCATATGCATTGCTTCCAGCCACTTTCTTATCTTTTGTGTGTGTGTGTGTGTGCTTTGTCCACAGTAGATCTATGATCACTGGTCGATCATGCACACTTCTCTCCCCTGACAGTGCTTTTACCTACTTTACTTTGTAATCTTCTGGCATAGGTGTTTGGGATTTGAAGGTGTTGTAAAACATAAAACAAACCAAATGAAACCGCACCCTCCACGGAACGTTTTTTTGCGATACGCGAATTGAAAACAATCCAGCAGAGGATCGATAAGTGTTCTCAGAAACCGGAGGACCAGGCGCTCGAGCGTCTTCATGACAACTGAGGTCAGAGCGACCGGTCTATAGTCGTTTAGAGAGGACACTTAGGATTTTTTTGGAACAGAAAAGATGGTGGACCTTTTGAAACACTGAGAAACAATGCACTGAGAGAGAGAGACATATTGAAAATGTCAGTAAAGACGCCCGAGAGCTGGTCCGCACAGTTTCTGAGTAAGCGTGGAGAAATATTATCTAGACCGGCAGCTTTCCTGCTGTCTAGACGCTGAAACATGCACCTGACATCGGCGTCTAGACCAATGAAAGGTGTGTTCTCAATATGACTCCTCACCACAGAAGGAGGTGGGGTCGTATTCTTTTTATCAAAACGACTATAACAGTCATTCAGAGTGTCTGGGAGAGACGCATCTGTAACATCAGCAGACTTGGATGCTGGTTTATAGTTTGTAATGTCTTTGAGACCTTGCCAGATGTCTCTAGGGTTGTTAGCTCCAATTTTCTGTTCTAGTCTGTCTCTGAAGTTGCGCTTGGCAGTCTTAATTGCTTTTTGTACTGCATACCTGGCTTGTTTGTAACTTTCTCTGGCATTGTCTTTGTGCGCGTCATGTTTTTCCTGGAGTTTGTGTTTAATGTCTGCCGTAAACCATGGCTTGTCATTAGGAAAACTCTTGCAGGTCTTAGTGGGAATACAGAGGCTCTCACAGAAGTCGATGTAGTCAGTGACAGTCTCTGTGTACTCGTCAATGTCTGATGTTGCCATCTTAAACACATCCCATTCAGTACACTTTAGACAGCCACGGAGTGTTTCAGCTGCCTCAGGTGACCACTGTTTGATTGTTTTTACTTTTGCTTTTGCACTTTTGAGTGCTTGTATGCTGGCACAAGATAAATCATGGCATGGTCTGACTGTCCGAGTGGAGCACGGGCGATGGAGCGGCAAGCGCCTTTCATGGTTGAATAACAATGATCTAAAATATTACCGTCTCTAGTGGCACAAGATACTTGCTGTACAAACTTAGGCATCTCTTTGCTAAGATTAGCTTTATTGAAATCGCTAGCGACAACAACAAAAGAGTCAGGTTTGAGTTCTCTGCCTGTGTAACATCACACAGCTGCGCTAACGCGGCTTCCGTGTTCACTTGTGGTGGGATGTAAACGGCAATCAAAATGACACGTGAAAACTCCCTCGGCAGGTAGAATGGACGTCTGCTTCGTTATAAGCGAAGTGATTTACATAGAAATGAAGAGTGTTGTCCGAACCTCTGCACAAATGTTGCTCACATCTCCGACTTGTAATTTGTTATGTCCGACGTTGTTATGATCAAAGCACGCTGAATGTGACACAGAGAACTAGAAAGTAGTTAACCCGTTTGGTGCTACCTGACGCTGACCGTGTTTCTGCGATCTTCAGTCGTTAATTCAAGACCAGGATGTCCCAGGAACTTGGATTCAAAACGGTCTCAGCAAGAGGCATAGATCCTCATGAGCCCCCGCGACTGCGGGGACTCATGAGGATCTATGCCTCTTGCAGTTCAACTTTTCTCAGCACTGAACGGGCTAAGCCTGCCCAAGTCTTCCCTTCTCTAGTTTTGCTGCATCTATCAAGTATAGGTCGGCCTCAGTATATCGTGGTACCTTTGAGCCATTGAGGCAGACCGCGTCAGCCGTACCCGCGTTATGGATTTCCATATAGCTACGCCGGCGACAGCGGCGCGGCAGACGACACGGCAAAAAAGTAGCTGAGACTGAAGCAGGCGGAAAATCGCTTTGCGTGTTTCCATACAGCGGCGCTACAGGCGGCATCGAGCATCTATTTCAGTTATTTAGAAGTGTTGCTATTTAAACAGTGTTGACGCGTGCTGAAAGCCAGGCTCTGTTCACGTCGAAATCGCGGCGGAATCACCTCTGAATCGCTCTACGAGGCGATAAAATTGTGTCGCGCCTGTCGCACCGCAATATGGAAAAACTCCTTTATTTCTATGATTCATGTCGCTGTCGCTGCCTCCTCGTCGCGCTGATTATAGAACACTCCCTAAGTGGTGTTAAATTTCAGCGGCACCGAACACCAGAGGTCGTTTGGCTGACGCCAGCCTTTGCTGGCCGCGCACAACGGTGCGCGGGCCAGCTAAGGATGTCGTCGGCCCGAAGTCTCACTCGGGACCCAGAGTCCTGTCCGCTGCGCTATACGGGAAGCTGACGTCATCACGCCAGTCGTGGCGGCCATCGTGTGAGGATACGGGACGAAGCGCTCTTAGGGAAATCGCTGTTTTGTAATGTCAGAAAAGTCCTGACGTACTATAAGCAATAACAGCAAAAAATCACTGTAGGAAACCGCTCACCAGAATCTGTTTTTGTTTAGAAAAAACTACCAAGTTTTTGTTTGTTTCCAAAGAGGAAGAAAAATGAAGACTGAAAAACGTGTTGAAGCACTATTTCGCTACTATGACTATGGTATCCTCTTAAGATGGCGGCTGACGCGCCGACGCTGCTAGGCAACGCGGGTAACTTCCCGAGCCCTATATTCGATACACTGCGCATTAAACTGAGTCTGACCTGCACTCATGAACCAAGGCTTACAGGACATATGTTATTGTTGCGCAGTGACGCATGCAGACGGATGAGAAATAACGATAAGGGGGAGCAGACGACCGTAATCTGACATGCAATGTAAACCCGTTGGCTGTCGGTAGCGGTTTTCGTCGCGATGATTCCGACAGGAATCACTATCGCGACAAAAACCGCTACCGACAGCCAATGGGTTAGTTAACCATGAGCAACTGGTGCCATTTCTCTTTGCATCATGCCCATGGCCCAAGGCCAAACATGTATTTGAATTAGGCCATTTTACAGCATTGCGGTAGTCAGTCAGTTAGTTATTGGGATTTAACGCTGGGCAGGCTACTAAATCAAGTATACGCATACCAAGGGGAATTACTCAGCGCTGGACAGACAAACAGTTAGATCCCCTGCCCCCGCCTATCAGGCACCCAATCGCCAGCCCACAGAAAAATACGCAGGTATAGAACAAGGCCATCATCTACATCCCTTAACTAAACCAAGGCCACCTCCAGGCGGAGCAGCGGCATAGTTCAAAGGTAGTGCCCCGTAAAGGAGTCACTGAAGCAAATCAGATACTGATATTGTACTATCTCCTATATATCCTACCTCCCAAGACATGCTGGAGTCTCGGGCAGTGATCGACTGGACACTCTCGCTGGCAAGGCAGAAATCACACTGGGCCTATCAGACATGGTGAAAACCCCGTGTAAGCATTTTAGAAACAGAGCCAAGGACACCACACAATCGATCGCCTCAAGAGCTGAGGTGTGGAAAAAGGCAGCGTACGTTGGGCAGACTTGAAAAGACATGGTATTATTATTATTATTATTATTATTATTATTATTATTATTATTATTATTATTATTATTATTATATTATTATTATTATTATTATTATTATTATTATTAGATTCATAGTAAACCGGACCAATATTGGTACGATATCGAAAGGTACTCTGGGAAGACTTCTGATCGGTGGGGTGGAGCGCGCACGAGCCTTTCCGAGCGCAGAGATCCCATTTTCACAGAACTGAACTGAATCAAAAAGAATCGGACGCCTGGCAGAAAACCATAGGAAAATAACTATAGCGGCTATCCTCTTTTTTTTTATCCAGTTCAGTGAGGATACATTCTGAACACCACCCAAATGCAAGAGGTATATATCCCATGTAAGCCTCTTACTGACACCACCCAAATGCAAGAGGTATATATCCCGTGTAAGCCTCTTACTGACACCACCCAAATGCAAGAGGTATATATCCCGTGTAAGCCTCTTACTGACACCACCCAAATGCAAGAGGTATATATCCCGTGTAAGCCTCTTACTGACACCACTTTCAATCTGCGTTCTTGGACTGCTAAGTCTTTTTGGTGTTGAATGAACGAAGATTGCAGAAAGACAATATGCATCAGCTGGTACTGAACGGGTTAAGCGTGGGCTATACATCTATCCCCAGTCCCTCATCACAGGAAGCGCCGCTAGTTAGTTAGTTCGGGTTTAACGTCCACAGCACCGAGGTGATCATAGACGGCCCTGACGGGCGGGTTATGGGGAACAGGGGAATCTATTGCCTATGGAGTACGACCTGAACACTGATCAACTCAGACGCACTCCAAATGTGCCACTTTGATTTACCAGGACCTTTCAACGGACATGCTATTGAACAAATCCGTTTTTTCCCCCTGGATTGTGAGTCCAGCTACCGGGGCCGGGACGGGATTCGAACCCACGACCCGGCGATTCCCTTCGCTCTCCTGCTCCGACGTTTAGCCGCCTGAGCTATTTCGCACTCTAAGCGCCACTAGAGGGACAGAATTAGGATGCACCATCTATCCCGTGATGAGCTGCCTCCACGAGAGCGGTCCCTAACGCCAAGCTAATCTTCATTACGTAAAATGCTGCGGGCGTAAAAACCGGGATCTGACCGGTTCAGTCACTAACTGCAAGGCGTATATCAGTAATACGCTGCCGTTAGGAAACGCTCCCCCATAATTATCTGACCGAGAAATCGGCCCCAGGCCACACATTTATTATTATTAAGGATGTATGGTCCTTTGACGCTAACATGATAATCATTTCCACCAGATGACACATAAAGCAGAATAAACAGATCTGCAAGATCAGCGCAACAACGCGTTTGACTAACATACGATGAACAATGAACCTTTATTTTACAACGGTAAAAGTATTTGGTTACAAGACCATTTTTCAAACTTGCCGTTACTACCATTAAGCTAAAAAGTACTATTAAACACTATCACAAACAAAACAACGGTTTCATACGAAAGTAAATAAAAGCACTACACAGCTACAAACACTCTCTATACCACCCCCCCCCCACACACACACACACACACAGACATGCGACCCCCTCCCTTTCCAGGCAACAGTGCAGTGCAGTACAATGTCCATATATGTTATTAAGGATGTATATGGTCCTTTGACGCTAACATGGTAACTCCACCAGATGACACATAAAGCAGAATAAACAAATTTGCAAGATCAGCGCAAAAACGCGTTTGACTAACATATGATGAACAACAAACACACACACACACACACACACACACACACACACACATGGACACAAAACCCTCAGAGTGGGTTACCTACCATTTTATGTGAAAATGGGTTCCCATATTTCTATTTATTCTAGGGCTCTGGAGTTGATGTGAATGTTTAGAACTCTCCTTATAACTAAGCTCTACAACTTAAAATAAAACAGACATTTTCTAGAAACAGAGCCACTGGATGGAGAAAAAATGGGTTTCTACCAATAAAGTGGGTACCTCTCACACAAAAACTGGCATTACAGCGAAAATGGGTGTCCTCTTTAAATCATTCATTTTAGCAATTAGGTGTCTGTAATAAGGTAAAGTTCACGGAATATTTGATGTTTCTTTTCCACATTCATTTGATTGTTGTCATTCATTTTTCAACTTAATGTGTATTCCTTCTTGTTTTTCTGCATTAAAAATGTCAAGCACAATGACACAACACACAGTGAACAAATACCTCTAAACATACCTCTGGTTGATTTTATTATGATTGTTTGGGTGGGGGTGAAGGTTGGGGTGAGGGGGAGGGGGAGGGTCATCACTTTTAGTTTTATAGAGCTATTGAATGCCGCCTCTCTTATGAATGGAAGCTTTTCATTATCAGTGGAATCAAAAGGTCATTTCAGAGGCGCGCACCGAGTTGCACGTCGAACCACTCACAAAGACACATTTGGAGTGCAACAGATGGATCCAGTTGGCCAAGTCCCACATTCCACACCGTATAGGACAGCTAAGACTGAGAAGCAATCGCGGCGCTAAAACTAAGAAACTGTTGTTTTTAGAAGCGTGTCGGGCAACAGTTTTTATTAAAACTGTTTTAAAACCTCTTTTAACTCAACCTTTGTTAATGTTAAAAGTGTTATTATTTACAGGCGTGTCGTAACTGTTATGCATCTATTCCAACGTAATAGTGCTGGATATTTTTCCCATTGTCGCCTTCTCTCTTCGCTCAGCACTCGACTTTCCAGTCCTTCCCTCAAACGGGCAGCATTCACACAAACAATACTTTTCTATTACACCCTTTGGCAACATTAGTTGGGTTTTTTTTCTCTGACCTAGCATTACATCGGAAAATGGTCCATCCAAGCCTGCACTCTTCATACTGCACTAAACGACCGACTGCAGCAGACGACGCACCTTTTGCATTCCATCAATTTGTGCATACAATCTGACAGGAGTTGCAGTCAAAACGAAAGCATAACACCAACAAACGCACAGGTTGAACCAAAAGGTCGGGCAGGACACAAGACAACAGCAGCCTCACCCAAAGTCTATACGTCCTCTCTCACACTGCGCACTCACACAATCCCTTCACTTCATAGCAACCGGCGCACGAATATTAGGTTAAGTCACTTACAAACCAGAAGTTGCGTGTGTTGTTTTTATTTATTTATTTATTTTTGCGCCCTGAGCATGCTGCTAGCATGGAGTGGATGTGCATTACAAGTGGACATCATCATCATCATCATCCAACGAATACATGGCTCTCAAGTTTGTCACTAGACATGACCTCCTTGCACATCACCCCGTAAGCAATTTTTTTTTTTTTTTTTACGAAACAACCAATCATTCAAATAACAAACCTCATTTTGTAGCAACATAAACAATATAGTGAGTATTTACCCCCTCAAACAACTAAAATACCACCACCCCCCACCACCACCACCACCCACCCCCACACCGACCCTTCCGTTCGTATCTCTTCGGTTCACTTCGGCTCACCGACGCAGTCTTGACCCATATCAGCTATTAAGTTATTTATAGCTGAGAAGGGTGATGTCACACAAACACGCCCATTCTAGGGGTTTCAGTTGTGCACACCCACACACACTGCTGGGAGCAGTTCAAACACACTAGAGGTGTGTCTGTTAAACACAAAAGTGCATGTGTTAACGCCAAAATGAGAAAAACGGATTTTTTTTTTACTTTTAATGAATCTTTACCGCAAGACAATGCAGAAACAACCCTCAGAAAAAATGGGTGTCTGACTTGGGCACCCAGAATTATAAATAATACTAATAATAATACCGTTATACACACACCCATTTTCCATAAGGATGGTAAAGACAGTCACCCATTTTAGCTCTTTCGTCTACACACACACACACCACACCATCACACACACACACACACACACGCGCGCGCGCGCGCGCGACCCCCTCCCTCCCCAGGCAACAACTTGCAGTACAATGTCTATATCACAATACAATGTCCATATAAAAATACAGTTCACAGTGTCACAACGTTCATTATTACGATCTGCTTAGCCACTACTCTGGTGACATGCTAAAACGACACTCAAGCCACAACGACCCGAGTCGTTGTGGCTTGAGTGTCGTTTTAGCGTGGTATACATCTCTCACAAGAAATTGACGCGCCAGACTGTACTCAAGTAGATCTGATGTATGCAAAAATGACACCGGGTCGATCTGACGTTAGGGGTCATTCTGGCTTGTTACACCAGGAGCCAAATGCTCAACACAAAAAGAATGTCGGTGGTGCAGGTGGGGGGGGGGGGATGGGGAGGAATGAGGGGGGAGATGGGCGGGGGAGGTAGAAGAGAGAATAAGACTGAAAACATCTCGGTCATTTCGTGTGTCACGGTCCTAAGCCCGGTCGACGTCTGCGGTCGACGGTCTCGCGCACAGTTATTTCAGTGAGGGCCCGGCCCGCGAACCTTTGCTGCTTGCTGCCGGTACCGGGGCGGAACCCAAATTCTTTAAACTGCTATAACAAAGTCCCTTTTTTGGGTGTTTGGAACCCCCTCTTCCCCCCCTCCCCCCCCCCCCCCCCCCATTTAATATTTTGGCGAATGGTGAGAGTCTTAACACGCACGCGCCCACCCCCCCAACCTTTGTGTTGATATTTTGGCGAATGGTGAGAGTCTTAACACGCACGCGCCCACCCCCCAACCTTTGTGTTGATATTTTGGCGAATGGTGAGAGTCTTAACACGCACGCGCCTACAACCCCCTCCCCCCCCCCCCCCCCCCACCGCCCCGCTTTTTTTTCGATTTTTCGGCCCCTGGAAGGGAGGCCTTTTGTATGAGGTTGAAGGTCCCAAACAAAAAGTTGGAACCCCCCCCCCCCGCCCCCCCGCCCTTTAAGGTAACTGATCCGCCCCTGGGTACCGATCTTCGTCTCGTCAGGCGTGCTGCCTAACCACTTCCGACCTTGGCCCGAGAACCTGTTGCTTGCTGCATGTACCGATCTTCTAGCGTCGTCAGTGCTACCGGTCACTAGTATCGAACCACTTCCACATAGTCTTCAAACACGAAAGAGGTCGGCGAGGGGCCATGCCCAGAACTTTCCGCCAGAACAAAGCAGACCCGCCAGAAACCGGTAATGGCGTATTGTGCGTCGACCTTTCTCACTGTGTTGGTTCTGGTGGTAATAGCCACTAATTGTCTTCATTCCAGCAACATGCACATTGACAAGACGTACCATAAAAGGCGCCGGCCGGAAGAATCGAGCTCCACGTGTCAGCGACTGAGAACCGCACCCCACCTAAAACTTACACAAGAGGCACAAATCCTCATGAACCACCACAGGTGCGGGGGCTCATGAGGATCTTTGTCTCTTGCTGGCTCGATTTATAGCAGTCTGCGATGGTTTCATGTGCACTGGCAGAGAACGGTGAAAGTTAGTCACCCTTCGTTTTACTGAAGTACTTCACTGAACACTGTTCCCGCCGGGAACTGTTGTTGTTGTTGTTGTTTTTATAATTTATTTTGTTTATTGTTTACAGGAGACATTGCTGATGCTGCGCACGTGGGTCGTGCTCATATTCGTACTGCAGTCGTGCTCTTTGAAAAACGCAACAAAAACAATCGTAAAGCACCGCAACTCAGCCGAAACAAAAACAAAAACAAAAAATCCCACGGCTAATAAATAAGGCAATCAAGAGGCATAGAACCTCATGAGCCCTCGCGACTACGGATGCTCATGAGGTTCTATGACTCTTGGAGTTGGGCCGGGCGGATCTGACAGTCAAGGTGTCACACGCCAATCTTTTACAAAAATATGCAAATGGCGGCAGACAGAACTGATCAAAGCTAGTGCGAAAATCGTGATGCGTGATTGTCGTTTTGGCATGATTCGTGCTTGAATTTTTGTATTCTCGTGACCTGTGGGGAAAAAAAAAGAGCTTGTAGTGGAACGTGAGAGCCAAAATTAGATTTTCGTGATCCGAGAAAACGTCCTCGTTATTTCTTCAAACTTTATAAGTGTCGCCACATTATAATGTATACCCGCACCCCCCCCCCACCCCCACCCCTCCCCCCCCCCCTCGACGTCTGATTTTCCGGGCGGTTGAAGCACGTTTAGAAAGCTGTCTCCGTCTATCTGCACCATTCGGTCCCAGCTTACCTCTCCAACACCCCACCCCACCCCCCTCCCCATTCCCCCGGTCGTTTGAGTTTTTGGCCAATGAAAATATGTTATGAAAGCGGTACCTCCTCTCTTTGGCGTCTCTTTCCAACTTGAAAAATGAATGCTATTGTTTGGGATTCGTGATTCATGTTCAGAGCCGAGAAAATTTGAGCACCACCCAACAGCAAGAGGTATAAATTGCAGTTGCGGGGGCTCATGCTCATGCTGACACCACTTTGAATCCATATTCCCCTGGGGCGTCTAAAACCCTTTATTTATTTTATAGACGCCTATGCAGCGGTGGCGAAACGAGGAGACAACCCAAATATGGAGGCGTATTAATCTGAAATCTGGCACGGGGACGTGTTGTTATTCAACCCACCCTCCGACACAGAGACGTGAAAAATATTTGACCAGACCAGATCAGTTCGTGAAAAAAACAAGCTATCCATGCAATATTGCGTGTGCCTATCTGAACTTGTGTGTGGTGGCCTGTGATGTTGAACCTTACGACGTGAAGTCATAAGGTCTAAAATCACGGACCAGCAACACGTACATGTAAAATAGGTGTAGGAGTGTTGCGTGTTTTTTTTTTTCTTTTTTCTCTCCCCAAGTTTTTTGTTTTGTTTTGTTTGTTGTTGAACCGTTCTGATCCAACAAACGCGTATGCATAACAGGAAGCGCATGTATAGATCAATTTCTTCAAATCCACTCAACCCGATCTGGCTGCAAGCGACATAGATTTTGATGATCCCCTGCATTCTGCAGGGGACCATGAGAATCTATGCCTCTTGCTGACCGAGATTAATGTCCCGCTGTTCGTGCAGATGAGTGTGTTATTTCAGGTAAATCCTGAGACTAATTTGGGACACATTTCCGGAGCGGTTTTAACACTATTTGCGATAAAAAGAAAATTGATTAATTGGTGACGTGAATCAAGGGTGTCAGTATTTGGCGAGTTTACCCTTCGCTCTCCGCGAACGAGTGATTAATTGATGACGTCAAATGCTTAATTGATTGCGTCATCAAAATGTGGGTACTATCACTGAAAATAGGTGTGCGCAAACACAAGAACGAGCCATGTGCGCTGCAATATCCGTGTTGCCTGAAAGATAGAACTACTGTTATGGATCCGCGAGAGACCTAAAACGAGCTCACACAGATTGGAGGCTCAATAACCTGTAATCGACGTGCTGGGAAGGAAATGTGACATTTATATGTGTGAGCCCCCGGCGGTGGATGTGTGAGGTTGAATTTGACCCGTAGGCCCTACTTTAAACCAGGTTATCCACATATTGGATAACGGGATGCAAGCGTCGCGCATACAAATACACCAAGCAAATATACCCTCACCCGCAATAGAGCATGTCTTCAAACATACAATACTTGATTCTTGTCACAACCATCTTAAAGCGACCCGTTCCAGGAAATAAAGGGTTAACAGTTCGCGGTATCACCTTAATAGTGCTCTCAGTCTGTTTTACAACACAGCTGCAAAAAAAAAAAAAAAAAAAAAAAAAAAAAATGGCTAACTTAAAGCGACCTGCTCCAGGCGGCAGTAAAATGTTAATAGTTGGATTTTTTTTTCATATCAGTAAATGTTCTTAAAATGTCTTACAATCAAGCTGGACAACAAAAAAAGACTAACCCAGTAAACAAAGGTAATCGGGCCCAAGACGGCCGCAGTGGGCCCGTGCACGGCTGTGCGCGGGCCCACTGCGGCCGTCGTGGGCCCGAAGACGCTTTGCTACTGGGGGACTTAAATTATGAAGGGTCTGAATGTCGTAAAATGAAGGACCTTTCTGCTCTTTTTCTCGTTTGTACGCAAGAGAGTACCTTCCCTTACGCTCAGAAGGCAGCGGAAAACCTGTTGTAGGTGAAAAAGAACAATAGAACGTTCTTATAGGTAAAAGAGCATTGAGAACCTGCTGTGTTGGCGTATTTTAGTAGTCATGTCCGCCTTGGAGCAGATCGCTTCAAGTCTAGAGTTCAATTAACGCGATCTTCTCCGCATGCGGAACATTGAGGCAGATGTCACCAGCAAGAGAAGTAGATCGTCATAAGACCCCGCATATCTTGCGAGAGGCGCATGCCTATGCCTCTTCAAACGGACACTGCTCATTCAAAGTTCCGCGCATCACTAACTTGCGAAAGTGTTGTATAGCCTTGCGCCGGCAAGCTATTGATGCAGAAAGCCTTGAGTGAGTGAAACCGTCTATAATACGCCCAGCGCGGCACGATCTTCTACGCACAAAAATAACGGCAGTACATGCGCCCTTCAGCAAGTACAGATCCCTACGACTGAGCCCACCTTCCTGCGGGAGGCTTAGGATCATCTGTGCCTCTTGCAGATGGCTGAGTTTCACTGGACAATTTACAGGATAATGTTGCCACATGACTGAATTTTACAAATACAAAGGGAGAGGGTGTAATCCAACACCATCTTTGCAGTACGTCGATCACCTATGGACGATTCTTAATGAGCTTGGGGTCAAAAGGTCGCGTGCGCGAAAACGAGGCTATCTGGGGCTGGACGCGCGACAGCAACATGGCCAGTGAAAGTGCAGAACGTCGAGACCTTAGAATTGTGCCGTATTTTGAGCATTAGAAAATATCTGACCACATATAAAAATCAGTCTCATGTAAACCAATCACAGCCGTTTGCATTGAAGCTTAATTGAATTGTGTTCGAAGAAACTTGTCAGCAGATTGAGCATTCAGAAGATTGTGGTTTTATGAAGGCTTCTACACGCCTGAGTGATGAGAGCTATTTGAGTGCTTTGTCAAAGCTTACAAGGAACTTGTCACATACTGACTGCACACTATTTTTTTTTAAAGATTTGACAGCACATTAGCATTGTTGGAATGGTCAACTCGGTTATATTTTGTGAATTTAGCCAGCGAAAAACAACACAGCTTGAATTCAATTATCGGTTGTGGGCCTACTTAGTGTTGTCCCATGCTGCCCCCACCCCCCACCCCCCACCCCCGACCCGACCCCCCCCCCCCCTTCAATGTTTCCAGTTTGGTGAATTGAAGCATGTGTGGGTGTTCGTCAGGAAGATAAATAAGCTAGAGGGTTAACACTATCTACAAGTTAGTTAGTTATATCCAGTTTAATGTCCCACTGGCACCAAAGTGATCGGGGACTTAATTACCCACAAACTACTATCTACAAGTGTTTGTCCTTTCTTAACCATTTTGCAGTTGGTAGCAATTTCAGAAGTGTTTTTCACAGGCATCATTTCAACCAAAATCGCTGCTGACAGCTAAAGGGTTAAAATTGTCGAAGTCAGATTTCTGCAGCAGAATAACATTTATGACATTCATTACTCTGTGTGTGTATGTGTGTGTGTGTGTGTTTGTCTGTGTGTGTGTGTGTGTTTGTGTGTGTGTGTGTGTTTGTGTGTGTGTGTGTGTGTGTGTGTGTGTGTGTGTGTGTATGTGTGTGTGTGTGTGTGAGTGTGGCAGAACTACTCAATCATCTAAAGGGATCAACTGTGACATTTAAAGGGTAGTGCCATGGCACTTTCATGTGTTAAGCTGATCAGACACTACCCTGAAACTGTCACAGCTGATCCGCTGTTTTCTTGGAATCAGTCAAGATTGAAAGCCAAAACTTTAATACAATGACATTCTATAGCAAAACATGCACACATACACACGTGAGAACAGATACCCAACTTAAATTTTACAACAACAAAAATAAATGTTCACTCGGCAGAGCCTGTTCTGGCATTCACCATTTTTGCTAGAAGAAGGTACGAACGCGAAGTTAACAGTTATCAGTCAAAATGGAAACACAAAAAACCTGACAAATAAAAATTCAGGGGGTTACAAAACCAAATAACTATATACAGACATTGTACACTACCTATAGTAACTATCCCGCACTAAAACGTAACAGAAAATGTGATAATTTAGTTAAAATCATCTAGACTTAACTTCGCGTTCCTGAAGAAAGTGACCTTAAACATCTCATGCTCTCTCAAGAGAGGTCTTGTAGGGAAAACGGTGTCACCTGAGCTACAGCCATCTAAATGATGGTCTGTAAAGACAGGTGATCTGCTGTAAGGATGGTCGCTCAACACAGTTTCTGCTGTAGACCACAAAGTTTATACATGCAAACGACGTTTCTCTCACGACCAGCACACTTGTACATGCACCCACACGCTGACGAGCAGACGAATTCGGACCAACTGACTCCTCCCTCCGTTGAATTTCGGTTGCTTTTTGGAAAGGTATGAAATGAAAGTTTCTTTTTTATTATTATTATTATTCTGTGCTCTATTTAATGTGCACACAGGAATAAAGCAATGGTGTTTCGATCTGCGCTTCGACTGCTCCTTCTCTGTTGCCATTGTTTATACTGTCTGCCCCTCCCACACGTTCCCCATATAGCCTCGCTTTGATGCGTGACCTTCACCTCATGAATATTCGTTGAGAATGGTCCATTATGAGTCTTCGTGAGCCTGCCAGTGTTGCAGATTTTCACGAAATTGCCTTGTTTGCAGACATTGAGACGAGACAATGTCTGGATTTTTTTGCAACCTCAGGCACCTCTGCTTGTTCAACAAATCAGGACAGGAGACACGGGGCAAACACACGCGCAGTAGGCACAATGTCCTCGGCCCCAGGTCGACCTGAGGAGCTTTGGCTCGGCTCGAGAGCACATTACAGGAACGGCACACATCGTCCGGCGTCGCAATTGTTCGAAGTGTGTATATTGTGTTCATATTACCGTCTGCGCCCGACGCGCTAAGTGAGGGCAATGGGAAGACGCGGTACTGCGCGGTAACCCGCTCAGTACCGAGGAAACGTGAACACCACACAACTGCAAGAGGTATAGATCCTCATGAGCCCCCGCAGTTGCGGGGGCTCATGAGGATCTATGCCTCTTGCTGACACCACTGTGAATCCACGTTCATTGGACACCGGTAGGGGTTCTTTGGTCTTGAATTAACGCCGAGGACTCATAAATAAGGTCTGCATCAGCTGGCACTGAACGAGTTAATTAGCATCAGAACCGGCGCGTGGTGCTCGCTAACTACGTCATTTTCCGCAATCATTTTCCTTGGGAAGGAAGTTTTGATACACTTCTTCGAGAGAAAGAGTTTGCTTATACGAATACCCGACTATATTCACGAGAATGATTATCGTCTATCCGACTGTTTGCACACCAGTTCGGCTCCCCCCTTCCCCTGGAAACCCCCCCCCCCCTGGGTGTGTGTGTGTGTGTGTGGGGGGGGGGGGGTGCGTTTCCAGGGTGAGGGGGGAGCCAAACTGGCATGGAAACAGTCGGGCAGACGACAATCATTCTCATGAATTTATTCGGGTATTTGTGGAAAAGCAACAGTCCTTTCTTTTTTTCGCAAGCTTGCTGGAAGTTTCCATACCAGGCAAAACATCAAGCTCTTCTCTTTAAAAAGTCGTTTGTGGCAGCTGTTCTAGCTTTAAGGCAGTGCCTGAATAGGCTGGTAAAAGAAAAATACACATTAAAATGTTCAACAGTACATTAAAATGTGACCCCTTCTGTACAGTCTATGAGACTAAAAATCGATTCATTTCAGTACCTAGGCAAAAGGAAAAAGCCACAAAGAGGAATAAGAAAAAATACTTAAGAAAGAAAACATTAACCCTCATCCCTCTCCTCAGTTCTCCCTGGCACCCCCAAAAAAAACAACAACAAACAAACAAACAAACAAAAAACAAAAAATACAACAAACAAACAAACAAACAAACAACACACCAACACAACAACAACAACAAACCACCAAAAAAGAAACATACAAACAAACAAACAAAAAACAACCAAAAAGACAACAACCGTAAAGGACCGTTTAAAGTGTTGCGCGCACAATTCTCTAGTATTTCTCTGTTGAATTTCTTCGTAGGCAACTATTATCGTAAGCAATCAAAATAAAACCCAGTGATCTGTTCCATGCGCACGACAGCAGGAATGGAACGACCGTTTTTTCTTTGCCCCAAATAACCCACCCGTTAGGGCCGTCCGTTATCACTCCGGCTCCGATGGGCTTTAAACCCCAAGGTAACAGGTTCAAATACCCAATGCGCAAAAGACCATCGGGCCGACGTCGGCCGCCGATGGCCCTTTGCGCATTGGGTATACACCTATTTGTGATTTAGGAATCGGCGCCGATTACTTGCAACCCTGCTCTTCTCAACGAGCAGGTTCACGGCGCTTTAACTGCGTCTGTTACTTTATTGGATACAAAACAACACAAATGAAAATAACCCTCGCAAATATGAGGCTATTAGGAAATACAGAAGGCAAAAGCACCTGTAAACATACATAAAAAATGCGTGGGAGCTAGACAGCTAAACACACAAGCAAGTCAACGCACAATGAGCACCAATCCCCCAGCCCAATGTCAGCCGCAGGTGGCCCGCGCACTGTGTACGCGGGCCACCTGCGGCTTTCGTCGGCCCCAGGAACTGTGCTCACTGGGAAACAGATGGTAACTGTCTAGGCGGCCGAGATTCGCAGTTTGTTATAATTTGTTTTTCAAAAACTTTTTTTTTCTTTTTGCCTACGTTTAAAGTCCTAAGGCCGTACCGCTTAGTTAACCCTTTTCATCCATTGCTTGAAATAAATTTGACTATTATAGTTCAAGGATGGTGTCAGAATAGCTTAGCGCCTGAGGCGCCAAGCTATTCTGGAGCACCCTTGAACTAAAATGGTTTATCGATCACCTAATCTGTATTCTTTTCATCCCTACGTCACACGACCAATCACTTTAGCGCAAAACGTACCCATGTGACCTCGCTGTAGCAATTAATGGCGGACTTTTTGCAGCCCTCTTTCTGACGCGTCATGAATGTCAGTTTTGTTCTACTAAGGATCACCAAAACGTTCTAAAGTACAACGTTACTTTGTGTTGTTAGAAACAACAGGCACGCTACTGGAGACGGCAACGTCACGAAATATTTTAAATGACGTCATAAGTTTACTATGTATAAATGTATATTCCTTTGACGTCAGCCATGTCTGGAGTGATCGAGGTCGGAAGATTTCTTCTTGGTTTCCTTTACGGAAATAGCGGAGGAATGAAAACAAATACGCTTGCTGCACGGACCCTTGTAGGCCTTCGGGGTACAATGGTTCCTTTGACCTCCCTCAGGGCTACAAGGGTCCGTGTAGCAAACCCCTGCTACCAATAACTTATAATATAGTCTTGTCGTCTGCCGATTGTCTGCTTAACCCTTATCATTCGGAATACGCCAGTGTGTGAAATAAGTTTGACTAAAATAGTTCAAGGGTTGTGCCAGAACAGCTTGGCGCCTCAGTAGGCGTCAAGCTATTCTGGCACGACCCTTGAACTAAAACCATTGGTCTATATCCTTATCTGTAAGTACTGTAATGTAGCTTGCAAATGGCAGTGTACAAATTTGAAGCTTTTAGCCTCAGTGTGATATGGGTTAAGTCAGAAATGAAATCGATCGTGGATATGGTGCAGCAGCCATCTCGCAGATGTTGGCGGCATGACAGTGTGAGTGCCCTGGGTCTTAGCTGAGCAGCTATCTAACACTGTCATAGACTTCCGTCGGTGAGACTACGTTAGTCGTCGCGGATGGAGCGCTGTCATTGGTCAATTGTAGTCGTGGCTGCGGGGGCTCATAAGGATCTGTGCCTCAGTCTTGCATTTGGGTGTTGCTCGCTGGGCATGCGCTAATGGCACTGATGCGCACATTTTACTAGTGGCATTAACCCTTTTAGCGCCATGGGCGCATTTGCCGAATGTTGGAAGTGTTACTTGACGACTGTGTACCACTTGCAGGAGGTGGATGGACCATGATAATTCAAGGGTAGTGCCGGATTAGCTTGGCGCCTGAAGGCGCCAAGCTAATCCGGCACTACCCTTGAATTATCATGGTCAATTAATCTCCTGCTGTAGGGTGTTGGCGCTGAAAGGGTTAATTATCGCTGCTTTTATTGCAACGAGTAAATCAACTTTGCGCAGGCATAGCAACTGACGGGCTCGTCAGAGAACGTGAAAATAATAATTAAATCCAAGCATGGTTTTCCTCTTACACTCCCAGAACTAAATGACTTCCTTTCTCTTAAACTGGAAGTCATTTAGCCCCGGGCGTTAACCCCTTCACTGCCACCGATCGTACACTGTACGTCTGAAAATCTGTGTCAATTCTACCCGAAAGAGCTCCAGCTGTCCCGGGAATCGCCGGGTCGTCGGTGGGTTCGAATCCCCGTCCCGTTCCCGGTAGCTGGACTCGCAATCCAGGGGGGAAAAGATGGGGCTTGTTCCGATAGCATGTCCGTTGAAAGGTCCTAGTAAATCAAAGTGGCACAGTTGGAGTGCGCCTGAGTTGACCAGTGTTCAGGTCGTACTCCATAGGCAATAGATTTCCCTGTCCCCCATAATCCGCCCGTCAGGGCCGTCCATTATCACTTCGGTGCCGTGGACGTTAAACCACCGTGAACAATGGATAAAAGAGAATTGCGGGGGCTCATGAGGATCTATACCTCCTGCTGTAGTGTGGTGTCCATTTTCTTTCGGCAGTGAAGGGGTTAAGAGTAATGTCAGGAAACAAACGCGAAATAAAGTTTCTCAGCCATGCCACAAACGCCACCTTTTTATCTACCTCTGGGCCATAGGATGAGGGTGTCCAACGGTAATTTATAATTTCGTTTACCGTAGGTTTTGTCTGACTTAGATACATACTCAAAACCTAACGAAAACACACAGGCAGGGGATGACAACAGTGATTTGAAACTGTTAACTAGTTCAGTGCCAGATGACGCAGACCCTGTTCCTGCAGTCTTCGTTAATTCAACACCAAAACAACTCCATAATAATAATAATAATAATAATAATAATAATAATAATAATAATAATAATAATAATAATAATAATAATATGATAATGTACATTTATATAGCGCTTAACCTCCAAATGAATGATGCTCTAAGCGCTTTACAAGATCAAAAATTACAAAACAAAAAGTACAAGAAAGAAAACACTACAATAAATGTTACAAAACCTAAAGGGACACATCAAAAGCTCACACTCGCACATTACTGACACACACACCGTTACAAGAACAGGTACTGCCAAAGATTGCTAACGCACTGAAATTGCATCTAACTATACGCATAAGAAAACAGAGAAATTGACAGAGTTGGGGCATGTCTGACAATGGGCTGGAAGGTCGTTCCAGGTGACTGGACCGACATAAGAAAAGACACGCTGGCCCTGGCTAGACTTCTTTCGCCTAGTAGGAACCTTGAAAATACGCTTGTCTGATGCTGAACGGAGGGATCTTGAAGGCGTGTAAATATGAACCAGGTCGGACAAATATGGGGGAGCAGGAACATGTCACAGGAACATGGCTTCAAAGTGGTGCCAGCAAGAGGGATAGATCCTCATGAGCCCCCGCAACTGCGGGGGCTCATGAGGATCTATACCTCTTGCATTTCGGTGGTCTTCAAATTTTCTCGGCAATGAACGGGTTAAATTTCGTCTGACTGCGACAGGTGACCAGAGGGGATTTAAAATTGAGTTAAAGCCGTCTGCTCTAGGGCGGGCTTTAATTGCTAACATCCGCCGATACAACAGGTTCTCAATGTTGCCTTGCCTTGACTGAAACCCTTCTACCCTTCTTTTGACAATCCACGTGAGTAGGCACACGAAACAGACGTGTTTTTTTTCTATGGGGAAACTCTCTAGCGTACAAAGGAGAGGAAGAACAAAAACGTCTTTCATTTTACAACAGTCAGACTCCGTAAGTTAAGTTAGCCGTTTTGTTCAGCATTAGACATACTAAGAACATTTTTTTTTTTTAAACGACATTGCTAACGTTTTAATCCTTTATTGGTTAAGGTCGCTTTAACCTCATATTTCGCCTGACTCCAGTATATAAAATACTGATGCAAGCTATGGAGAAGGCGACTTTCATTCTGTTCTCAACAAATCTATAAAAGCAGACCGGATATGAATTAACCCAGTCGGCCCCAACGCCCTACAGCAGGAGACGGACCGACCATAATAATTCAAGGGTAGCGCCAGAATAGCATGGCGCCTGAGGGCGCCAAACTAATCTGGCACTTCCCTTAAATTATCATGATCGACCCATCTCCCGCAGCTGGTACGTAGTCGTTAGGTGACGCTTCCAAAGTTTGGAAAGTGCCCGTGGGGTTAAAAGGGTTAAAGATTAGATTATTTCGGCAGGCACAACCACACATCTGTGACCTGAGAGGAGAACACAGCATTGCAGCGATGTGTGAAATGCACGGTGTCTCGTTATAGCACAGGGGGCGGGGGTGGGGGTGCGGGGGTGGGGGTGGGGGTGGGTGGGTGGGGGGGGGGGGGACGAAATTATGGCAAGAGTTGTTCCCCTGACTCGAAGCGTCAATAAACAACTAACTCTAATGAGTCCTGACGCTCCGAGTCAGGGGCACAACTCTTGTCATTACTTCGGGTTTCTACCTCTGTGATCATGTAAGAGGAAGCTCGTGAACGGGAAATAATCAGGATGAAACGCTCACCGTGCGGCGCTGTTAGGTTAGTCTGCTGGTCTGTGATTTTGAACCTTACGGCCCGCAAGGCCGTAAGGTTCAACATCACAGGCCAGCATACCGACTAATGTGTTATCTCACGCTGGACGGAGTACCATCGACAAGTCAGTGCAGCTTAATTCCTGATAAGCGCGCCCAGTCGGCTTTCGTCACTGACCTGTAGTTGGTTGGTTAGTTCGGATTTAACGTCCACAGCACCGAGGTGATCATGGACGGCCCTGACGGGCGGGTTATGGGGACAGGAAAATCTATTGCCTATGGAGTACGACCTGAACACTGATCAACTCAGGCGCACTCCAACTGTGCGACTTTGATTTACCAGGACCTTTCAACGGACATGCTATTGAACAAATCCGTTTTCCCCCCTGGATTGTGAGTCCAGCTACCGGGGCCGGGACGGGATTCGAACCCACGACCCGGCGATTCCCTTCGCCCTCCTGCTCCGACGTTTAACCGCCTGAGCTATTTCGGACTCTATTCACTGACCTGTTGGTTGGTTGGTTAGTTCGGGTTTAACGTCCACAGCACCGAGGTGATCATGGACGGCCCTGACGGGCGGGTTATGGGGGACAGGGAAATCTATTGCCTATGGAGACGACCTGAACACTGATCAACTCAGGCGCACCCCAACTGTGCCACTTTGATTTACCAGGACCTTTCAACGGACATGCTATTGAACAAATCCGTTTTTTACCCCTGGATTGTGAGTCCAGCTACCGGGGCCGGGACGGGATTCGAACCCACGACCCGGCGACTCCCTTCGCTCTCCTGCTCCGACGTTTAACCGCCTGAGCTATTTCGGACTCTTCACTGACCTGTTAAGTGAATGGTCTTTATATGGACAGGTAAGTGAGTCTATTGTTTTTTATTGTCTCTCAGTCAGCGCCATCCATCTACAAAAGAGACAGATTCTCAGGAGCACCTTTTCGCGGCCCTACTGGTATGTTGTCGGCTGGCGACATATGCAAATCAATATTCTGTTTTTGTTTTTAGTCTCCTGTGCAGCCCAGCCACGTCCTGAAAAATTCTTGTTGTTGATGTTAATTCGGGGTTTAACGTCCACGGAACCGGAGTGATAATGGACGGCCCTAGCGAGCGGGTTATGGGGGACAAGGACAGCTATTGCATATGGAGTACGACATGAACACTGATCAATTCCGCCGCACTGCAGCTGTACCACTTTGATTTACCAGGACCTTATAACGGACATGCAGTCTGAACAAGCCCGTCGTTTGGCCTGGCTTGGGAAAGTCTTGTTGCTGTCGGGACGTTAAGCAGCGCACTACAACCAATCTTGCGCCCTTCGAAAGCAAACGATATGAACGCATTCGAGGCGTGCCGCATCCGGAGGCTGCACGTCTCGAATGAGTTATTTCTACTGGGGGAAAAGCAAGATTTTCAATGTAGTTTGAATGAAAATGCCGCTTTCCGCAAAATGGACGGGCTGACTTTTGTCGTCACAGGGCAGCCTTCACCTTCAGGGCTACAGTGAATGACGCTCTCCCAATGCGCAAAAGACCATCGGGGCGACTCGGCCGCTGTTGGCCCGCGCACGGCCGTGCGCGGGCCAACGACGGCCGACATCGGCTCGATGGTCATTGCGCACTGGGCTGTATACGGAAAAATCCCACTGTCACTGTAATAATGCCACTGTGTAATAATGCCACTGTTTACAGAACATATATCACCTATCTGCTTTGTGAGCACTGTGTACAACTTGCAGAGCTTTCGTCTGATTCTTCCTCATAACAGTTCATCAACGCCGCTCAGATGAATGTGCATTGTTCTTGAACCACACGTTTTACGTTTTACCGTTTTTAATAGGCCGGTTCAGTTCCCCAACAGCGCGAGAACTTTAGATAGATTACGCGACTTTCAGCCGAGACAAGACTTGGCTAGCCACGAAATGTGGGCATCTCGGATAGCGGCTGTTACTCTTATCCGATGCAGGCTGTTTTGCTGTGAATCACAAGTAATATGCGGTAAAATTTAAGCTCAGGTTGAGAAAAGACTGTCGACGATTGCTTCCTGGTAGCACAGTAATACATTAATTGTTATTACAATACAATTTGTTTTTATTTTTGTGGAAATAATGCCGAGGAAAACGATCCCTCATGAAGTACATTAAAACTGCATAATGGCGATGATGCTGGTCACAGTGGCTTCGGAAAATGGCCTGCCATGTCGTTTCAACAGCTAGTATAATTCTTTAAGCAGATGCATCTTATTGATGAAAACTTTACTGATATTTCTCGATTTTACGGAAATAATTTGTTTCTGTACAGTTTTCCTGCTCGCACTGTCGATTGTCTATAGTGACGCACTGTGCTTGCCCACAGCCCACAGCGCTTTCTCGCCTCTCGCGCTAAAGAGCAGGCCAGTTTTTGTTGTTGTTGTTGTTGTTTTGGTTTTTTATTTTGATATTTTATTTATTTATTTATTTATTTATTTATTTAAATTTTTTATTTTATTTTATTATTTTTTTTTTTTTTGGGGGGGAGGGGGAGGTGGGAAGGGGGGGGGGGGGGGTGACTAGCGAGCTCGGTATTACAAGCACAAACTTGGCCTTTTGGCTGTCGGTAGTACTTTTTTGTGGAGCTGATTCTTGCAGGAATCAACTCCACAAAAAGCTCTACGACAACCAAAGGGTTAAGTAGGTCTGATGTCTCTGCTCTTGTCGCGACGCGCCCAAGACAGCGCAAATTCCATAACCCCCCCCCCTCCTCCCCCCCCCTCCCGCTGCCCCGTCCCCCGCCCTACCCCACATTCTGTGGGACAGTAATGTTGCGAAAAAAAGCTAATGGTCAAATATCAAATGTTCATTCTTTAGTTTTCAGTTTTAAAGTATCTTCTATATTTGTATTAGATACTTTTTAGGATGAGACGCGGTGGAGCGCTTTAGATAGCATGCAAATGACGTAATAGGCGGACCTGAGGCTTCAAACTCTGCCAGTGAAGTAACAAGATCGTAATTTTTGATATATTTACTTAAAATTTGGGAGAAAGACGTGGGATAAATTTGTTATGCAGCTTTGCAACATTTCAAATTATTCGGAAAAATAATTCAATTGTCAAACAAATGTAAAAAATAAGAATTCTCGACACTCATAGGCGCCAAGCTATTCTGCGGGCAGAATGAGTTAAAGACGAAAGCCGAGCTCTGGTAACTGCAGAATCGCGGCGTAATTGACGTTGAATCGCTCCACGGGGTGATACAATTTTGTTGCGCTGCTGTCGCCTGTCGCACCGCTTTTGCGCCGCACTTTAAACTCTCATATTTAAAAAAATATATATTTCAGTGCTCTCGATTTTTGTCGCCAATGTGGCGCCACTGTCGTGTCGCTGTAGGGAAACATCTCTGTCTAGAGCGATATTTATACACACTCAAACAAAGGAAGCAAATTACAGGGATTAAACAAGATTGAATACTTCTCTTTGGTGCTTTTCATTTTAATGCGGAATCATCGCTTTGTTTACAAATGTCTTCGGGCCGAGGGCAGCCGCAGTGGGTCCGCGCACGGCCAGAAAAAGCTTTTGTTTAGGCACTGAGATTTGACGTCGACCACGCAGTACTCTAAGATTGGATATGACAATCGAATGTAACAATACTTTTTGCAATGTCTTCAGCCACAGCTCTCTATACTTCGTTATAAATGACTGACTGACTGACTGACTGACTGACTGACTGACTGACTGACTGACTGACTGACTGAATCAATGAATGAATGAATGAATGAATGAATGAATGAAATCGTCTAGTTTACAGTCAATCATGAATGACGAAGATTCAGATTAAGGCCAATCACTGATTCAGAATTTTGTGACAACATTTTCCACAAATCACTGATGGCGACTATGAGGACCCCCCAAGCGTCCCGTAAACCTAAAGACGACAATCAGGTGTCACAGTTTCAGCGATGTCCCTCCTCTTCAGCATATATTCAGTAGCAAACGCCGGGTCGAGTTTTGCAAATTCAGGAGACGTCATCACTGAACAACATTGCGTCAGTTTCGGGAAATGGATCGACCGTAATAGTTCAAGGGTAGTGCCTGATCGTTTGGCGCCTGAAAAGACGCCAAATGAATCAGGCACAACCCTTGAACTAGTATGGCAGGTAAGTCTCCCACTGAAGTTTGTCTAGAAAACATATTTTTTTCCTACGTCGTCCCTAGTTGTTTTTCATACATGCTTACCGTCTAATAACTGGGGATCTCTAGTTTTAGAATCAAAAATGTACATTAACCCTTTGCGTGTCGGTAGCGGTTTTAGTCGCGATGATTCCTACAGGAATCATCGCGACTAAAATCGCTACCGACACGCAAAGGGTTAAGGGGGGAAAAAAAGATTAATTTGTATACTTCGTGATTGTAAAACTCTATTCTACACGTCGCTGGCAGGATACAGTTTCAATTAACCGTTTGACTGTCGGCAACGCTTATTGTCGCGATGAAATCGTCGCCACAACATGCGCTACCGAGGGACCAAAACGTTAAAACCACTCGATTGAGATCTCGTTATCACTAAGTTGAACATCTACGTAGGAATCTATATGTCCTGTGTATTATGTACCACGACAGAAACTGCCGCAGGCCGACGTGACTGTAAGCGCTCAGGCGAGCTGAATTACGCAAGGCACCGTCGAGAAATGTGGTTTTCACTAAAAGCGTGTCGAGTTGCAGTATATATACTGAAGAGCAAAAGAAATGCGACATTTTGGGAATCATCGGAAACACAAAAGTGTTTCCGATGATTCCAAAAACGTCGCATTTCATTTGCTTGTCAGTATACTTTGTATGTACCACATGGCAGGCCTGTCCGCATGACAGGGGGAGCCGAAGCTGACGCAATAGTTTTCAGCTGCTTTTAAAAACAGAAAGTAATGTGTATATTGATCAGCCACGCAATCAAGCCGTGCCGCATTCGTATACGCGACATTTTGCCGCGTATCCGGAAGCGTCGCGTCTTGAATAGAGTACACTGAAAGCAGAGCAACCGAGTTTTTATAAAAAAAAAATGAGTGTTTGTTTTACTTCCACGGCTTACAACCTAAATGAAAGCATGACAAAGTGGGATTTTTTCACGACTAAATTCATCTAGTTTCAACCATTACCCAGCTCGGTGGTAAAGACGTGTTTTAACTACAGGTCATAAGCACGCAAAGGGTTAACATTTAATCTTTTCTGCCAATAAAGGAACCTGCATGGGGCCGCCAGCAGGCTTAACCCCATATGCCCGACCGACACGCTTTGACTTATTAAGCGTTGAGGGCACAATTATCAAATTTCAGAGATGGTCTTCTGATGCATGCAGCACAGTCCCGGAGATATATCGACCATTATAGTTCAAGGGTGATGTCGGAATAGCTTGGCGCCTAGAGGCGCCAAGCTATTCCGACATCACCCTTGAACTATCATGGACGATCCATAGCCGGCCTGTCGTAGCATGTCAGCGCTTAATGGGTTACAGCTATCGCGCTAGAGTTTTCACAACCGGTATTTTCTTTCACGAGCGCCTGTCCCCAACTAGCGCCCGCCCCGCTCAAAATCGGTAAACTCACGTCAGTTCGTTGTAAATTCCTGTATTCTTCAAGAACTTTCAGTCCGTAACTCCGCAATCAATATTGTTCTTTTCTAACAGGTATCGCCGACCGGCTGCTACTTTCCTATCCGGTATTTGCCTTCAAGAAAATACCGGTAAAATATCGGTAGTTACCGGTTAACGCAAACACATTCGAGACGGATACAGGGCCTATATGCGGCAAAAGCCAAAGAGGAAAGCCAGTTAGTTTCATCTGCAAAAGGTACAAATTCTCATGAGCCCCTGCAGCCAAAGGGGTTCACGAGAATCAGTGCCTCTCGCTGGCAGCAATATCGGCTTCCATTTGTATGCGGCACGACTCGAACACGTTAAAAATTGCCACCGGCACCAAATTGCAGGCAGATAGTAATAATTAAAGAAGGAGAAAGCAATCGAACACAACACGCCTTAGTTATGACAATGACAAAACAGTTTATAATTTCAGGTAAGACAACCAACAGAGAAAGAAACAAGGCTTTCGGGTCGACTGACAGAAAAGACGGAACGGCTAACTAAAAAGTAAAATTACGTTTCTGGTTATTTTGTTTCAGTCGGTCTTGTCTGAATGTTTTTCATTTTCTATTCCACTGAGATTTTTTGTTTAAATCCCGAATTAGTCAGATATTATACCACCCTCGGCCGTTAGCACTCTGACGTTTAACTCAATCGAGAAGGGCTTCATTGGGATACACGGCTTTTAAAGTACCATTACGCGTAAATTTGAAGACACATTTCAGTACCATTTGTATTTGTTATGCCTTGTCGACACACCTAATGAACTTTAACAGCAGTTGGGACACGCAGCCAAAGCACACGCATAATCGCACTTATTTATTCTGCCCAGCCGTTAGCGTGTCAATCTAATTTTAGCTGTATCTCGTGCCGAAAGCGTTGTATTTAGAGAACGGGAGTAGAGTCATTGTCAAATTACTTGATATCAAAACGACGTGTGCTGAACTTAATTGTCCTGTGTCTAAATAAACCATATCTAGACCTGTGTCTAGAGTTTCGTAACCATCTGTTACAGAAGTGTATCTTTGAAAAGTTACGGCGGTAGTGGGCCTTCAAGCCGCGTATCCAAATGAAGCGCGTCTCGATGTGTTCAGATCAGTTCCAGATTATGCCACAAGTAGTTCCATGGTAGTTCGGATATGTTTGGTGCCTGGCAATGAACTCTCATGGCAAAACATACTCAAGTCCGAGCTTAACAATTTCGAGACGTGCCGCATCCGGATTCGCGGCTTTACGCCGCGAATCCGGATGCGGCGCGTCTCGAAAGAGTTAACCCCTTCCCTGCCGCTGGACGTATATTTGGTTTTTAAAATCTGTTCATTCAACGACCGAAAGCCAAAACCGTCCAAGGAACATTACATACTGGTCTCAGCAAGAGGCATAGATCCTCATGAGCTCCCTCTTGCGGTTGGGTGGTGTTCATTTTTCTCCGCAGTGAAGGGGTTAAAGACGCTTCCAAAAAGCTGCGAAAATCATGGACGAACTGAAAGTGTTGAAATGACCAATGAAAAACTAACTTAGTACTATCCTTGAGCTGTCACGGTGTCGAAACATATCCTACATATGGCACATTGTCTCTAAAGGCGCCTCCAAAAGCTACTGAAAGTCATTGTGTGTATCACAGCGGTAAAGTCACGTCACATAAGGAATAAAAACAAACACACAACAAAAACACTGCGTCAAATTTACAAATAACACTTACATTTTGTCTGAAGCAAAAGGAAGTGTTGAAGGGAAGGAACTTGCAAAAATGTCTCACAGGGAAGAACTCAGACAGTTGCCGTCTGTCTGTCAGTCTCTCAGAGTGAAATTTGTTGTTTGTTGCCGATTTCAGACTTCGAGAAAAATTGGATGACACTAGACTTTTTAGTCAGAATCTATCACTCTCTACAAAGATTTCTCGTTGTTGATCACTTTGGCGGGATTTTCCTTCAAATTGTCGTCTGCTAACCGTTTTGTGTGAGTGTCGTCTGCTGTTTGTCTGTTGCAATGGTGTCTGCTACTGCAGAAGTGTCGTCTGCTGCTGCTGTCAGCCCCCAGAGCCGCCTAGCGATAGAATGAGAAGAGACTGTCACTGTCTCCACCTTTTTATCTCGAATACTTTGTTTCACTATCACCCACCCACCTACCTCTTGCCTCAACTCTTCAGCATCTCCACCCCCTCCCAGTCCCCCCCCCCCATCCCCCAACTCCCCTCCCCCAACCACCAACACCACACCCACCCATCCATTCCCGCCCCCAGTCCCAGCCTGCAACGCTCTCCCAGCACCCAAAAATAGTCAGTCGCGAGAGCTCATTGGTGAAGGGCTACTTAAAAGCTCGCGTGCGCACGTGCAGCGGCGGAGAGAGCGCGTGGAGATGGTCAGCCGTATCGGCCTTAGGCTCATCCCATTAATCAGACGCGGCCGCCAACTCGGAGAGATGAGACGAGTGTGATAGCAGCTCAAGGGTAGTGCCTGATCAGCTCGACAGGCGCCGATGGGGCACTACTTTTAGTCTTAGCTGCCGAGCCTCTTTCGAGATATGTGAAGACTGCAATAGCCGCTCTTGTGTTTTGCCCGATTAAATCGACGCTGTAGAGCTCAAAGGTAGCGCTTGATCAGCCCGGTGCCTCCTAGCGCCGAGCTGATCAAGCACTACCTTTGAGATACTGACAATCAAAATGGTATCTGAATGATTAGAGGCCTCATGGGCCATTTAGAGAGCTGTTCAGAATTCTATTGCGCGCACAGCTCTGCGTGTGTGACTATAAGTTATATAACACAATTCTGTGGCGGAAAGTAACGGCGAAATTAAATGCAACCGGCTTAAAGCGACCTGCTCCAGACAAGAAAGTCTAGAGTAGTACGCAATATCTCCTTTATAGATGTTCTTAGTATGCCTTATAGCAGTTGCCACAATGCTTGTTCTCGCTCACAAGATAAGTAGCAACTGATTTGTATACTTGTTTGTTTGTCTACTTTGAAATATTAATAAATTGAAGTGTAACTGTCCTTTCTAAGCGTGTTTCTTTCTCCGTTGGGTTCTTCTCTGCTAGCACGCTTGGCAGTCACCTTTTTGGTCTGGATTTCTGGACAGAAGGGACAACTTAACTTATGAAGTCTCAATGTCGTAAAATAACATACTTTTCTGCTCTTCTTCTTTGGTTACTATAGGAATTCCACCACACGTACAATGGGCTGTCGAAAACCTCTGTTGTGTGTGCTACTCACATGGATTGTAAAAGGAAGGTAGGAAAAATCTTAGTTGAGGCAAGACAACATTGAGGAACAGTGGTATCAGTAAATGTTAGCGGTCAAGGAGCTCCTTGGAGCAGATCACTTTGAAGGCCCACTACCGGCGTAACCGTTCAAAGACACACTTCTGTAACAGGTGATTACAAAACGCTACCCACAGGTCTATTTATGGTTCATTTAGACACAGGACAATCCAGTTTAGCACACGTCGTCTCTATATCAAGTAATTTGACAAAGACTCTACTCCGTTCTATAAATACAACGCTTTCAGTACGAGAAACAGTTTAAAATAGATTGACACGCTAACGGCTGGGCAGAATAAATAAGTGCGATTACGTGTGTGCTTTTGCTGCATGTCCAAACTGCTGTTAAAGTTCATTAGATGTGTCGACAAGGCATAAAAAATACAAATGATACTGAAATGTGTCTTCAGATTTACGCGTAATGGTACTTTAACTAATAACAAAGATTAAGTAAAATAAAACAGAAATCAATAGGTTGAAAACCCGTTAAGTTAGAAACATGAAACAGGACGTTTTGGATCAAAGAACCTTCTTCACGGTGATATGGAAACAACGTAATATACATAATAACAAAGGTCGCTTATAACAAAAGACAGACCAGACAACGAATCAGTTTTGAGAGGTCCTGACCACACCGGATTTTGTTCTGCGTAAATTACTCCGCATTTGTACAACTCACTCCCTTTTCCCGCCCACATGATACAAGGCTATCTCAGTTCACCTTGTGGTGATAATGCCTTTGCTGTCTTCGCCCCACTACTCAGTCACGCGTAAGGCATATGTCACTGCATCCCACCGAAGAGAAGAAATATGTCGACTCAAGATGAAAACACTTTCGAAAAGTGGTAGTATTAACTCATTTAACCCCACCGGAGCATTTCCGAAATTATTCAGGTGTTGTCGGTACCAGTTACAGGGGGGTGGACTGAGCATCATAATTCAAGGGTAGTACCAGATTAGCTTGGCGCCTGATGGCGCCAAGCTAATCTGGCACTACCCTTGAATTATCACGGCCAGTCCATCACCTGCTGTAGGGCGTCGGGGCTCAATGGGTTAAATCATGACAGGCCTCCCGTCAGTTATGCAAAATAAACCAGACGTGCACAGTTTGACAGATAAAATGTTCATTAACCCAATTAGAGCCACCGCCTCCGCCATCGCTCTGCAGCAGGAGAATGGTTGACCATGATAATTCAAGGGTAGTGCCAGATGAGCTTGGCGCCTGAAGGCGCCAAGCTCATCTGGCACTACCCTTGAATTATCATGGTCGATCCATCTCCTGCAAACTGGTACGTCGTCGTTATAGGCAACACCTCCAGGATTTGGGAAACGTGGGGCTAAATGGGTTAAAATTTGTACTTTATCGGTAAAGCTGATCACGAGTGATTGATTAAATCTCTATCAAACATATTTCGTATACAGCGACGGCGGATATCCAGTGCACACCAGATGCACTGACAGCGCTCCAAACATCTCCAAGAGACATAGATCCTCTTGAGGCCTCGTTGGCAGTCGTTCGTGGCAAACGCATCCTCACCATTACCTAACTGGACCACACTGGTTCTCTCCCTCGATTTGCTGCGCTGATGAGCGCAGCGAATCTAGGGAGATAACCAGTGTACTGCCGGGCCTGAACCCAGTAAGCAACAGTCCTGAGGCCCATGACGGCCGCAGTGGGCCCGCGCACGGCTGTGCGCGGGCCCATTGCGGCCGTCATGGGCCCGAAGACGTTTTGTTTCTTGGGAACTCTCTAGCTCCGAAATTATGATCTGGGTCGTCGTCAGCGAACTTTTAGACCATGATCACGAATCGCGGATAGCGTGGACACTAAGCCGACATCACGACAAACGTGTCACGATTTTTTTAAAACTGCACTGGCCCATCCACTTCCTGTAGCGAGTGACAATGCCAATAAAACCCGCCTCCCCTTGCCAGTTGCCAGGCATGACGTTTCTGAACCACCACACACTCATCGCTGATCGCTTTGCCTGCCCACGGGGGATAACCGAGCTGTAGGACATTTTGTCCGCTGATAGAACACACACTGCTCACTTTTTAGGATGGGTCGCGGTGGGGGGGGGGGGGGGGGGGGGGGAATTTAATAGCGTGTCCATGTCAAAGGCGGGCAGACCTAAACCTCCGACACCTCAAGTAACAAGATAAAAATTACGTCATGTCTGGCCTTTACGCTAACCTCGCTGCTGAACGTACAGTTTGGCGCGAAGCGCCGTATGTGCGCATGTGCGTGTATGTGTGTATGTGTGTATGTATGTGCGCATGTGCGTGTATGTGTGTATGCGTGTGTGTGCGTGTGTGCGTGTGTGTGCGTGTGCGTGTGTGTGCGTGTGCGTGCGTGCGCGTATCAACAAGAAAATGTCCGATTTTGCAATACTCACAAACTTGAAACTTGGCGAAATACTTTATTCAAGGGGTGGCTAAGAGAGCCTCCGAGCATATTGTAAATGGGTGTCTGATGGAGGACATAAAAGACCGTTTATAGAAAGTCGGTTGACTCAGATTTGAGTCCGTAATTTTTTTTCAAATTTACTTGAAAATTTGGATATATCTAGCTTGCAGAAAGACATTGGATGAGTTCATTAGCCAGCTTTGTACCCTCTTTTCTGAAAAAATTAAAACCGTAAAAAACATTGACATCTGGAGAAAGTCAGAGGGTGCCTAGTGAAGATGTTTGGAGCGAGCGCGCACGCACACATGCGCATACACACATCTACGCGCTTTCAGAAGAGCATGCAGGTGTACTTAGTATATCATGTAGCTAGGTAAAGTCAACCTGATTTGACACAAATTATAGCAAGACTGAAATTGTACCGTAAAATTCTAATTTTGTCTCCATTTTCTCAAGTCTTGAAGAGAAAGCGAAACTGATATCACGTTACAATACGTCATGACAAATGACTTTTGATAAACCAGTGACGCGTATGCACTGCACGCGCCCTGCAACGCACGCAGACTCTCCCCAGTCGCACGTACAGACTCGACACAACAGACGCACGCACCGCAACAGACTCAGTCGGGCGCATTCACGCGGTATAACTCAAACACCATTTCTCTTTCTTCTGGGCACTTTTACTCTTAAACTAATGCAAGCACAAGCACATCAACACCGTGCACACATACACAACGTAAAAACCAGGCTAGGTAATTGTCCTCACAATACAACCTGCTTCACTGGTGCTATCGTTCTGTAACGTTCTGTCCTTCCACGTCTAGGCATGTAGTTTCTAGCGTCGCACGCTTCTGAGTAGTCCCCCGTTTCTCGTGCCGTGGACGCCCTCCTGGCTCGCTCCCGTAGTGCAGTCTCTGATGACCCGGGTGTCTAGGCACCGGTCGCTCACTCGAGTGGTGAAATGACCTCACGATAGGTCCCTCTGGCGGCAGCCTCCGTTGACTGACGTCTCGGCGTCACGTCGCTCCGCTCCACACAAGAACTCTGTACACAAAGTCCTGACATCATAACACTTGCAACACACACACAACTTGGATAGTATGAGGTACATTACGTAACCTGGCTGATACACATAACTCTCACACGTTCATTCACACACACGTGCTTCATAACACGAACTACTTTTGCAACACAAATAACTTTGTCACCACATTGAAACAGACTATAACCTGACACACGCCCCATACACGGATTCGTACATTGGAAAAGATTATACTCAGCACAACCACGCCGCGGTACTATCTTTATAACGACTTAGGCATACACACCTCACATTCCTTAGTTATCCATCTCGGTAAATAACTACAGAGGAAAATCACTGGTTATCTCAACCAATTCTGTACCGACATAACTGAACCATATCAACGTAACACGACCGAACTAAATCTTACTAACGCTAATGTGCTATGTCACTGCATCTGGTGTTTGAGACTGAGACGCCGAGGGACTGGACACCTTTCTTGGTGAGGCACGGTACGTACATCTTATTCTCGGCATGGGCAGTCCGAATCGTTTTGGTATGCGAACGCCCATTCACAGGTGTCACTCTGTGTGTGTTAATTCGTGTGCCGGGTCGGCCCGGAATGTCCATGCCTCGAGCAGTGACATGCCTCAAAATGTACGTCCTTTCTGCAATACTTTACAGTGGTGTTGTGATGGATGAAGAAACATTGTAGTGTGTCATGTGGCTATAAGTTGTTTTGGGTATTATTTATGCTGCGTGTGCCACAGGTCAGGTGTGTAATTATGTATATATAATAACGCCTGCATACATGTGTACGGGCGTGTGCATGTATGTCCAGGTACTTTCTGCTGGGTACCTATGTATGTTATGCTGTTTATTTTTTGGAGCAGGTGTGTGTGCGTACATGTGTGCCTGCATACATGCTTGCATGTGTGTACACTTACATGTGCACGTGCATGTTCATGGGTATGCATGTCTGCTTGTACAGATGTGCTGGATGATTTGTACATACATGCTTTGGTATGTGTGTGTGCTTGCAGGTGCATTTGTGCCGGGTGGATGCGTATCATACGCTTCTACCCGGCATGGGTGTGCTGTGCGGGTGAACACATATGATGGGTACTTTTGTAACTAGGGTACATGTACTCTTCTCATGCACAGAAGTGTGTACATGTGCATTTACGCGTGTATGGCGTGTATGTGGTGTGTGTGTGGCGTGTGTGTGGCGTGTGTGTGTGGCGTGTGTGTGTGGCGTGTGTGTGTGGCGTGTGTGTGTGGCGTGTGTGTGGTGTGTGTGTGTGGTGTGTGTGTGAGGGTATTTGTGCAGGCGTGCCGGGAGCATGTGTACATACCTGATACTCGCTTTGATATGTGTGCGTGTTTGTGCCGGGTGGGTGCGTATTACACACATCCACCGGGCACAGGTGGGTGTACACGCGCATACAAATTTTATGTATACTTTTTTTTTCCATGACTAGTGCAAGTGTGCCTTACATATATTTGTGCGTGTACATTGACATGTATGTTGATGTGTATGTGGCGGGTATGTTACTTGTTGAGCATTACCAAATGCTAACATTAATATACAGGGCTGACCAGCGGGTGAGTGCGTGCTGCTCTGCGACACTGGTCAAGCCTTAAAGTCCAGGGCAGCAGTTTAGTCCACTTGTCTCTCTGTTGGGAGGGTACAGCATGACATACAACTTTGTTCATTCGTACTTTACTTTTACCCCTAATTACCTTTCTCTTTACATGTTATTGGAGGGGCCTAATATTTATGTGTCCTTTTTTGTATAGATATAGCACTGACTTATAAATATATTGTAATTGCTATTCTAGGAGGGAACTACAGGTATTCCTGAACGCTACACCTTGTTAATGGTGTCATTCCTCATGGATACTGTATAGCTGGATATCCTCCCGAAGGAGAAGAGCGGTAATGCTTGCATATATATATCAACTTTTTTTCCTGTTTGTTTTTTCTTGTTTTTTTTTCTTTGTACATGGTTTGCTCCTATATGCTGAGTGTATAACACACACTTTGTTATATGACAGGGTTATTAGAGTATGGAACATTGGGTGTAAAATATGTGTTTTTTCTCCTGTTCCCTGCACCTGTTCAGTCACCTTGGTTCGTTTTGCCAATCACTTGAATTGGCCTTTGTGTACACCTGCCACACATTCAGTACTGATGATACAGTCAGCCGGTTTGACCATATATGCAAACTGCTGCCTGTAACGGCTGGAAACAAACTCCACTTCCAGTATGGCTAGTATTACCAATGACAGTCCATTAAAAATATGTACCTTTAATGCCAATGGTCTTGGCCAGTATCAGAAAAGGAAAGATGTGCTAGACTACCTCAGACAGTTAAAGGCTTCTATCTACTTTTTGCAAGAGACACATCAAGACTAAAAAATGAACACATGCTAAGGGCCATGTGGGGCTTTGAATGTTTTCTATGTGGTAATGATACAAATAGCAAAGGAGTTGCAATTCTGTTTAACAACAACTTTAAGTATAAAGTACATAATGTGAATAGAAGTAATGATGGCGCTTATATTGTACTAGATATTGACATACAGGGTAAGCGGATGACTATTGTTAACCTGTATGGGCCTAGTAATGGGGACTCTCCCATCTTTTTTGAAACTGTCTTTGAAGAAATAGGTAGGTTAGATAATCAATATGTAATAGTAGGCGGTGACTGGAATGTTGTACTGGATGTTAATATGGATACGTACAGGTATAGAAATATTAATCGCCCTCGATCAATGCAAAAGGTGCTTGAATGTATGCAGGTGTATGATCTAGTGGATGTATGGAGGGTGCTTCACCCAGCATCTAGACAGTACACATGGCGTCGCTTTAACTCTGCTCAACAAGGCAGATTAGATTATTTCCTGGTATCGGAATGTTTGATGGTAGAGGTTACTAAGGCAAAAATTAACTCAGGTTATCGTTCGGATCATTCGCTTGTGTCTATTGATTTTTTTGCATCGCTTCCTAAGAGAAATATAACTTACTGGAAATTCAACAATTCACTTCTTAAGGACAAGTCATTTGTAGAAATGGTAAAAAAATTGATTCTGGACTTGAAGAGGCAATATGGACTTTTGATTTATAACATGGATTCTATTGACAATGTGAGAAATGATGACCTACAATTTTGCATTAGTGATCAAACCTTTTTTGAGATGATACTCCTAGAAACTCGGGGCCAGTCCATCTCATATGCTAGCCACAAGAAAAAGGAAGAAACCAAAAAAGAAGATTCTCTTAAGAACGAGATTAAAAACTTAGAACGTAGTATCCAGCACAATAATATCCCTCTTCTTGAGGCTAAAAAAGCAGAACTTGTGGAATTACGCAAGAAAAAGACAGAGGGTATGATTGTCCGGTCCCGAGCTAAGTGGATCCAAGATGGGGAAAAGACATCAAAATACTTTAGTTTGGAAAGTAGGAATTTAGTTAGTAAATCAATGAACTACTTAGAGAACGATAACGGAGAAGTCATAAATAATGTGGATGCTATTGTAAAAGAAACTCAAGCGTTTTATGAGCAATTGTACGCTTCGAGGGAAGCAGAGTTAGTTGATGTTGACCTCCCCTCCACTGTTTTTGCACCCTCGTCTGATGATGCGAAGATGTCTATTGAAGGCCCCATTTCGATGGAGGAGGCATTAAAATCATTGAAAAGAATGTAACAATAAATCTCCAGGTTCAGATGGTTTTACCACCGATTTTTTTAAATTCTTTTGGGCTGATATTGGTCATTTTCTGGTGAGATCTATAAATTATGGCTTTCAGCATGGCCAGCTGTCAGTAACACAAAAGCAAGGGGTGATCACTTGTATACCCAAAGAGGGAAAGGATAAGAAATGTTTGAAAAACTGGAGACCCATTACTCTTTTAAATACTAGTTATAAAATAGCCTCTGCCTGCATAGCAGAACGTATGAAACTGGTTTTACCCTCTATTATACACCAAGACCAAAAGGGCTTTTTGAAGGGCAGATATATTGGTGACAAAAACGGCTTCTTTACGATGTACTTTTTTACACCCATGTAAACCAGGTGCCGGGTCAACTGGTTCTCATAGACTTTGAGAAAGCATTTGACTCGGTCGCCTGGTCCTTTGTGGAAAAATGTCTCGACTTTTTCAACTTTGGTCCAGATATGAAGAAATGGATTAAAACATTTTACTGTGATATTAAGGCCTGTGTCTCTGTTAATGGTCGCTATTCTGGGTGGTTTCCAGTAGAAAGAGGATGTCGTCAAGGCGACCCAAACTCTCCGTACATTTACTTAATCTGCGCGGAAATTCTGGCCTCTATTCTACGCCAGAATGAAAATATAAGTGGGTTAAAAGTTAAAGATATATACTTACTTCTGTCCCAGTTTGCAGATGACACTTCATTGTTTTTAAATGGAAGCAAAAGGTCTTTCGAAGAAAGCATCCACAGTCTACAATACTTTGCATCTATCTCAGGTCTCAAGATTAATATGGATAAAACGCAGGTGGTCTGGCTTGGACCTATGAGGAATTCACACATTCGGTTCATGCCCGAATTCAACTTCATCTGGGACCCTGGGATTTTTAAGGTTCTTGGTATAAAGCTCTCCACAAACATTAATATTATAACCGCTATTAATTACGATGGCAAACTTGCTGAAATTCAGCGAGTTTTGTATGTTTGGTCTAAGCGTCAACTTACACCATTAGGTAAAATTATGGTAATCAAAACACTTGCAGTGTCAAAGATTGTCCATCTTTTTATGAACTTCCCAGATCCTCCTGCACAGTTTTTGACTGACCTTGAAAAAATGTTTACATTCTTGTGGGATGGAAAGAGAGCAAAAATAAATAAAGCTGTTGTCTGTTCAGCATACAATGAAGGTGGCTTGCGAATGTTAAATGTTTATTCTTTTTTGACGTCTATGAAGGTCAGTTGGCTTAGAAGGGTCTTTGGTGTATCATGTGACTCATTGGTACGTCGGATTCTGGTCAGCTGCTATCCTATGTTTAGTAACATGCAGGTGTTTGGTGGTGAATATGCAAACGTTTTAATGCTTCATTGTGATAATTGCTTCTGGGCCGATGTTGCCAAACATTACAAGATTGTTTGTAACAAGTGTGTACCTGAAAATTCTGATGAAGTGCTCTCAGAACGTATTCATTATAACAAGAACATTATTAGAGACAGGAAAACGGTTCATATCACCGAATGGAGAGAAAAAGGAATTTTGGTTATTGGGGATCTGCTTGATGAGAACGGCTCTCTGTTGTCTTTCGAGTCATTCAAGTTGCTGTTCCCTGATGTTTCTACACATTTCTTGATGTACTCTGGTGTAGCTAATGCTGTCAGGGCCTACTTAACCTCATTAGCAGTAGAGCCAGTTAAGGAAGGAAATAGTACCGGCAATAAGGTCTGGAACATTATCTTGCAGGGTTGTAAAACCATATATTTAACATTGGTCAAATCAAAGTCAAGGCCTATTTGTATTCAAAAGTGGTCTCAATGTTTTGATATTGACGACATACCAAGCTGGAAATGTATTTTTTTCAAAACCCTTCAAAACCACACCAGACTCCCAACTAAAATGGTTCCAGCTAAGATTATTGCATCGGTTGCTGCCCACAAAGCGATTTCTATTTCTGCGTAAATTGTCTGAATCTGCAATTTGCACCTTTTGTAAGAATGAGGACGAAACCCTTTCCCACCTGTTCTGGGACTGCTTGTATGTACAGATATTTTGGTCTGACATGGGACAATGGTTGAGAGACAACTGTGCAAACTGCACTAATTTTGAGTTCACAAAAAGTCTTATTGTCTTTGGCACAGCTACGCACTTTAGGTCAGACATTGTCTTAGACCTCATAATATTAGTTGCTAAGTTCTATGTTTACAAATGTAGATTAGAAGAAACCCCGCCTAATCTAAGGCACTTTGTTAGAATTATGAAGAGTCGCTATCTATGTGAGAAGTACCGATTTGGAATTACTGGTCAGAGTAACAAGTTTTGTCATATGTGGTATCACTATGCTACACTCTTTGGCGAATTGTAATGCTATTACAATTTTAGAGGCTGCAGCCTCACCATTGGCAGTGTGTAGACGGCTTCTGGCACTGCCAGGCATCTCACTAAGGCATCCAGGGTTGGTTTAAGGTAGCAAGGGTGGCTTAGCTGGATTCCCTTGTGCATGTATCCACCAGTGCTATCTATAGCACTGAGGAAAGCATGCCCAGGCGGTCACATTTGTGTCTGTCCAGCACGACTGTTCAGACCTATGTAAACTTTGCTTGTCATTTGTTGTGTGTTCGAGCGGTGTGTGTTCTAAGAGAGTGGGGCGGGGGGGGGGGGGGGGGGGGGGGTAAAATAGGATCGTGGGAGGGGTGGGGAGGGGGGTACATTCTTATATGCTGATATTTTTTCTATACTTTTCGATCTGTGTTTGTGTAACTTGATTTGCAATGTAATTATGTATATATGGCTTTTGTATATATGATATATATATGATATATATATGATATATATATGATATATATATGATATATATATGATATATATATGATATATATATATATATATATATCTATATATATATATATACTGTATGCCTAATTTAAATACCGAAATAAAGAATTTTTTAAAAAAATCTTACTAACGCATACTACCTTTAACTCGGTAGCTGTCGATAATACATATAAAACATACCTGAATTCTAGGTTTCAGAGTCTTGGAATACGGCTAGCATATCCAACATACGTCCGTCCTCGCTGACAGAATACCCCGAACTGAATTGCCTACAGATCTGTTCGCCTGAATTCTCGCTAAACCCCCCGTGCAAAACGCTTTCCGTATGACTGCACATGGCCTCGTGCATATACGAGATATTTGTCACAAGACAAATCGCTGACAAGACCGTACCATACAAAAACCCTGTGTGAACTCTATGCGTGGGCATAGAGCTTCATCACACGGCCCCTTATAGAGTTCACTGTGACGCATTGGCACATATGCGAGGATTTTTTAAAAGGAGATATTTCAACATCAGAATCAAGTCAAAGACAAAAGGTAGAGAGACCTTTGACAGCAAAGACAGCTCTCATATAGAAGGGATTTTGTGGATTATGGTTCATCCCATCTTGTTTGACACTTCGCACAGCAAGCTTGGACATCGTTCAGCATTCTTAACCCATTTGATCCTATCGCCATACAGCAGGAGATGGATCGACCATGATAATTCAAGGGTAGTGCCAGATAAGTTTGGCGCCTGAATTATCATGGTCAGTCCATCTCCTGCAACTGGTTCAGATGACACCTCCAAAATTTGGGAAATGAGCCCTTGGGGTTAAATGGGCTAAAAATCGTACATGTACTAGAACACCAGTCAGCCTTGTCGCGCGCCTCGAAAGCAAATTTCGATATATCTAAGACTTGGATAATTATGCCAATTTGTTTTATTGGAATGCCAGGTATAGCTATTACTGTGTGATGCGAGGGACCAAGTGTTTGCTTTTTCAGTTGTCTTTAAGCCACGAAACGAAAATAAAATTGAATCGATGCAAGTAAGAAGTAAAATACGCTAAAAACTGATTCCTTTTCACGTTACCCCCCAAGCTGCCTGAGGCACACGGATATGAATGAGGCCAGCAAGAGACATTGAACCATATGAGCCCCCGCAATGAGGATCTATGCTCTTGCGTTGAGGGTGTGCTTTGTTGTGCGACTGCATTGAAATGATTAACCCCCTCCCTGCCATTGTACGTACATTTTTGTTTCTGAAAGGCGTGTTCATTCAACGACTTTAAAACCAGATAATAATAATAATACCGGTTATTATATAGGCGGTTTTTTCCCAATTCGGCGAATGGGCTCAAAGCGCCGCGAACTGAAGCCAACACGCACGCTCACGTGACACACACGCATTCACTCTGAAGACAAACACAGTACAAGACAGACACAGGACATTCACGTGGTGCGAAGGGTCAGCTCAGCTACTGAGGTTTCGGAAATTTTGATCGCTTGTATTTGAAATTTATAAAGTGACATGAAACCGGTACCAAAGTGGAGGGGGTGGAAGAGCCGGAGTACCCGGAGAAAGAAACCCCGACGGGATGTGATGACCCATAACCTAGTGATATCAGTTTACACGGGCGCGCGAGGATCCACACAAAGAAACCGAATACAGCTTTTTGGTTTTTTTTTAAAGCAACGACGACGTGACTTGCGCCTTTGCTTGAAGCTGATGCAATGCGCAGTTCACTCTGTGTGGGCGCCGAACTGTTCCCTTGTAGCCACAGGCTATGGCAGACAAATACTTTTTCACTGTTTATATTAATGCACGGTATTATTTATTTCTTCTAGTCACGGTAAAACAAAACTTGTCTTCTTTAGAAGACAACACAAACATACTGTTAGAACTGTGTATATTGATGCACAGCGTGAAAATCCTATCCTCTGCCTTATCCTGTTCTTGTAGCAGCTCACATGAAATGCTTGAGCGATTCGAGAGGATAATTTTTTTCGTCACTACCTATTTTTTGTGTGTGTGTTTTAGTTTTTGCTTCCTTCTCGCTCTCGTTATAACTCGTAAAGGGTGGCCTAGCCTTTTCACCATCGAAAGTTTTTGTCTCGATAATTGGAACATCCCTATTGGAAGCAACCATCATTATCCCTTGTTCTTCCTGTCGTATAAATCTAAGCAAACTTTGAGCCGCGGACGTGTGGCATCCAATGAGCTGTCAGGTAAGCGGACACAGGTTAAGGAATCCGTCACGAAAAAAAACAAAACCGGTTCTCTATGATGACAGAGAATATTCCGTTGAAAACATTAACTCAACAAACATTCGGAAATCAGAAGTAGGTCAAAATTGCACTCGTTTCGACGAAAACAGTGGATATAAAAGCCCGGAAAAGCATGCGATATCGTGTGCTTGTCCGGGCTTTTTTTCCGACGAAAACAGTGGATTAAAAGCCCGGACAAGAATGCAATATCGTGTGCTTGTCCGGGCTTTTAATAAAAGCCCGGACAAGCACACGGTATCGCTTGCTTGTCCGGGCTTTTATATCCACTGTTTTCGTCGAAACACGTGCAATCTGGACCCTAACTAACTTCTCATCTACGGAATCATCTATTCATTTCCCGCAGATGAGCCGCAGTGAGGGGACTGATGTCATGTAGGATTCCTGAATTACAGTTCATTTCAGTTCAGTTTGGTCTATACGACACTTTCGCAGCTATTGATGCGGGGCGACCAAAATACGTTAATTCCATTGTAATCTGCTTTTAAAGGGCTCACTTCAGTCAGTCCCCGTTTGTTGGTTGGTCCTTCGTTCCTATTCTGGATTCTCTAACAGGATGATGGCTTATCGCAGAGATATGGGTAAAACTGTTCAATAATACTGATAGGTACCCAATGCGCAAAAGGCCATCGGGCCGACGGCCTTTGCGCACTGGGTACCGTTTTGATTTAATCTGTGTCAGTCTTGCATAGTGAATGAAAATAGCGAACTGCAAGGTACTGAACATGAATACAGTTGCATAAGAAATCGAAGACGATAGGCCGTGTAAATAACACGCTGACAATAAGGAAAATTCGAGCTATTCTAACATCTCCGGTTTACCATACATTAGCACCCATGCTATAACAAAGGTGGTGGGAGCATCCCGGCCTTCGCCTGCGCAGTGTATGGAAACCTACTTTAATCAGAACATTGTGATGCCATTAGTTTAATTAATGTGTATGGCTTAATTAAGATGCTGTGAACGTGGCTCCCACACTAAAAAAAAACCCAAACAAACATGTATTATATGTTTCCTACACTACGTGGTGATTATTTTGTTTCTAACATTCAGCGCAAGGGTTATTTTTCAAGGCCTCCCACTACAGCACCCAACAGCATAAAGGGAATGGGCAAAGAAGTGAAATATTACCCCTGACTGCTGGGGCAAAGTGAATGCTACCCAGCTGCAAGGGACGTAAACCCTCATGAGCCCCCGCTGTCGCGGAGGGTTAAAGAGAGTTTATGTCTCTTGTTAGTCCTGTGTTTGTTATACCCATTTTTAGTCCTATTTAATGTGTTCTTCACAATAATGACGGGCAGCGTGCAGAGGTTTCAGACGCGAAATTCGGGACTCTGGCAGCGAAGGGATTAACTCATTCAGCCCGAAGCACGTATTTCCCAAATTTTGCAGGAGTCATCTAACGACTACGCACCTGTTGCAGGAGATGGATCGACCATGATAATTCAAGGGTAGTGCCAGATTAGCTTGGCGCCGACAGGCGCCAAGCTAATCTGGCACTACCCTTGAATTATCATAGTCGACCCATCTCCTGCTGTAGTGCAAAGGGCTGAATGGGTTAAACGGTCTTCTTGATGATCCCCTGAATGACCAATGTGCTCAGCATCGTATTTTCTGCAGGCCACGGTACACAGTCGCGTTTCCGTACTGTCCAGTCTCTTAGCCATAGTCAGTTCCAGGCATCCCCTAATATTTCAATCCCCTAAAAAAAAACACTACCGCCCACCAGCTGCACATTTGCCATGCACAAAATAACAATAAAAACAGCACATTGACAGTCTCATTTCTTGGCTATGAACCCAATTCCTTACCAACCCCACACCCAAGCACAGCTAAAATTAGCGTGCCCCTCAAATCACTACGCAAGGGCAACTCAACATAGGTCCACAATTCTCTACTGAATAAGCTCAGGATGGTATGAATCAAAGCACCAAACATGTCTCCTCTCATCTAACCAGAAATTTCCAGCAAATTTCAACATTCAGCCCTACTACAAATTTTCAAACAAGGCAAAAATTATTTTTAAAAACACCGGTCCTTGCACTGCCTAAACTGGCCAAATTTGACTATGTAATGTGCCCTGCAACGTGCAGTCAAAATTCTTTATAGTTTTAAATCGGTCCACATCAAAATCAGTGGGGGGAAAAGGCATTAATTATATTTCCAATTCATGTCGTGTCCATTTTGATGAATGGGATTGAGCTGTGTTCTAACTGCTTTCTTTTTCATGAAACCCTTGACAGGGCCTCCGTAGTCCTTAGAATACTTGACAGAGCGCACACTGGTTGTCTCCCTCGATTCGCTACCGCTGAGCGTTAGTGAATCGAGAGGGGGGGGGGGGGGGTGAATTGTGGACACAGCACAGAATGATGCTTTGTGATTGCTTTTGTGCTTTTTGTGAAAATAACCTTGACAGACACTCCCCAGTACTTTGCCCGGCCAGACACGTAATTAGTTGCCATTTTTGTAGGAAAAGTACAAACCAGACCCTAATTTGCAATGACGCATTCTCTAATTTACTTGTCATTTTAGGACATCTGGTGTGATGTGGCAGTAGACTTTGAGGAATTATTCATGAAATCCACTGTTGACCCATATCATACTGAGGCTAAAATCTTCAAATTTGTACACTGCCATATGCAAGCTACATTATAGATAAGGATATAGACCAATGGCTTTAGTTCAAGGGTGGTGCTAGAATAGTTTGGCACCTAGAGGCTTGAACTGGCGCCTTGAACTATTTTAGTCACACTTATTTCACACACTGGTGTATTTCGAATGATAAGGGTAAAGTAGCAGTAGCAGTTTGTAGAGTTGGCAACGAACAGAAAGGTGGAAAATATTTCTCCACTCTTTAGTGTGGGCGGGGCGGTCCGTGGAGCAGTGGTTAAGGCGCCTGCCACCAATGCTAAAGGTGCGAGGTTCGATACCGGGTTTCGGCGTCGGATTTTTCTCCTCTAGTAAGTGTCACCGTTAATTCGAGCGGACCGTCGGGGGTTCATTCTCCGGGTACTCCGGTTCTTCCACCCCTTACACTTTGGTACCTGTTTCAGGCCACTTTATAAATTTCAAATACAAGCGATCAAAATTTCCGAAACCTCAGTAGCTGAGCTGACCCTTCGCACCACGTGGATGTCCTGTGTCTGTCTTGCACTGTGTTTGTCTGGCAGAGTGCATGCGTGTGTGTCACGTGAGCGTGTGTGTTGGGTTCAGTTCGCGGCGCTTTGAGACCATTCGCCGATTTGGGAAAAAACGCCTATATAATAACCGGTATTATTATTATTATTATTATTATTATTATTATTATTATTATTATTATTATTATTATTATTATTATAGAATCGAGAGTGGACAAGCATGCACGAAGGTGGACAAGATTCAAGATATGTATTGTCCCAAAAAGGATAGTCTTGTTACAGCTCACAGCTCATAAAGGAAAGAGGTAAAAGGATTAGTAACAAACTTAAAGGCCCATTACGCGTAAATCTGATGACATATTTCAACACCATTTGTGTTCATTATGGCTTGTTAAGTCACCTAATGAACTTTAACGGTAGTTTGGACATGCAGCAGACACACACGTGTAATCGCATGTACTTATTCTGTGCACCCGTTAGCGTGCCAATCTATTTTTAACTGTTTCTCGTACAGATACCGTTGTATTTATAGAACGGAGTGGAGTCATTGTCAGGTAACTTGATATTAAGCCGACCTGTGCTGAAATGGATTCTCCTGTGTCTAAATGATCCATAGTTAGACATGTGTGTAGCGTGTCGTATCCATCTGTTACAAACGTGTATATTTAAACAGGCACATCAGTTGTGGGCCTTTAATCATAAAAAAGCAGAACACAAATAAGACCGACAAAAATATAATCACTAAACACATCACATTCTGACTATGTATCACAAAACATTTAAGCCGATTAATTTAAACATCACATTAAATATCATATTACACCGCAACATCACAATTATATTATATATTATTATATTATATATATGGATATCACAGTGGTAGTCATAAACTAGCTTGATAGTATTACTGCGACAGAAACGCTGGGCCTGGTCTCAGCAAGAAGTCTTAGCCTACTGCCAGTTACGAAACATTCTGTTTGTTTTTTGGGCGTTTTTTTTTTTTTTAAAGAAGGGCAATTTCAACACAGAAATTTCAACACAATTCCATCAATCCAAGAAAAACGGGCGTATCTAGGGCCAGCAAGAGGCAAAGGACCTCATGAGCCCCCGCAGATGCGGGGGCTCATGAGGTTCTTTGCCTCTTGCAGTTGGGTGGTGTTCGCAATTTTCGACAGTAAAGGTCTGAACTACCGCCATAGCACTGAGTAGATTAAGAACTCTGGCTCAGACTAAACCGACGTTTTCGTTCGCTTTGCTGAAAAGGAATCCATGGACTACTAAAACTAATTTCCTTTATGACCCTTAATGTCTATTAAAAGGGCGTTAAGGAAATTATTTTAAGTATCATTTGCGTAGGAGTGAAGTCCCATTACGCCTACTATAAACTTCAGTGGGTGAAATGTGCAAATTAAGCTTAATAAGAGATCTCCCATCTTGTACTCTTAGTTCATAGTGAACCGAACAGATTAACCCTTTCAGCGCCAACACAGCAGGAGAGTGATTAACCATGATAATTTAAGGGTAGTACCAGATTAGCTTAGCGCCATCAGGCGCCAAGCTAATTTGGCACTACCCTTGAATTATCATGGTCAATCCACCTCCTGCAAGTGGTACATAGTCGTTAAGTAACACTTCCAACATTCGGGAAATGCGCCCATGGCGCTAAAAGGGTTAATATTGTATTCAGTAAACTTGGGATGTGAGCCAAAGATGGGATGACCTCACCCACAGATTATCGTTTGTACATTTAGATTCACATTCCGACAAGGCTTTATTATCCAAAACAGGAAATAACTGCGTGGTGGTCATTGTAATTAGATCAATCACAGGTAAAAGAAACACTATCACAACTTTAAAGTGGTACAATAAGGTGTATAATAAATACTGCCTCTCTCTCTGGCTTTTGCTCAGTGGGTGTAAACTGATGTGTTCTGTAGGGCTCGAGAAGCTGACGTCATCACGCTAGTCGTGGCGGCCTAGTGACAGGATACGACTCATGCGCTCATCGGGAAATCGCTGTTAGGACAATGTCAGGCAATAACAGCAAGTCTTGCCATCACCGTAGGAAACCGCTAACCAGAATCTGTTTTTGTTTGTTTCTAAAGAGGAAGAAACGAAGAAATACGTGTTGAAACACTACTTCGCTACTATCTGAAGTCTATCGCCAGGCTAGCGTATCCTCTCAAGATGGCGGCGCGGCAGCCGACGCTCCCTAGCAACGCGGGGAACTTCCAGAGTCCTATTTCAGACGTGTGTTGTATCCGACCTTGTTACGAAAGTGGACTGTAGGTATTCACAACTTTCCCGACCTTGACTCTTGGAACCCCGATGACTGACGCGCGTTTCGGTCAAGGTCAGATTTGCGTATGGGTGCTGCTTTCGGTTTAAAGCTGAGGTGCAATGAGAAAAACCTGCCCAGCGCGTGTTTTAAAAAGACTCTACAGGACCCAGCTTGGGCCCTGCCCCTAAGTGGGTCAAATCGGTTCGTAACTCAGTTGACGGAGTTTGCAACTGCGTATCCCGAGCTTGCAAAACTCTCGGAAAACGACAGACCACTTCCTGTTGCACGGAAATCATCGCGATTAGCAGATCGGACAACAGCAGACGATTCTGTGACACTTTGAAACTGACCGACAGCCACGGAT